>DWJN01003136.1:0-14075 GCA_018248895.1 Carystus phorcus | reverse complement strand
ATTTCTGAATAATCATGCTTTCTGCAACCTAATTGACGTTTGACAATAGATTTGACAGTGAATTTCTTAATTTTTTCTTTGATCAGCCTTTCAGGAACCGGCCGTCAATCTACCACTGTTTGAGAAGAACATTATAAAGAAAAAGTATTTGAAACCGGGCAACCATAGCGAAACAGCAAGAATCGGTTATACTGCCCTAAATAATATACTAGTTGGCAACATTTAATTATATTATAGTCGAACATAGTGCAGTATGTAATGAGATAGCCCGTTCAGTAGGAAACCCCATACGAAGGCGACTCGTCCTAATGTCCACTCTTAACCCATTTGGCAACATTTACAACGGTCTTGAGTGTAGTTTCGTGTAACCCGCCGCCCGGTACCGTCAGCAAATTAAACAATGCAATATGTGCATTTTGTTGGTTGAGATTGCATCTCTGAGATTCTTGTATTTACTTAACGTCGTTGAATACTGTGTTTGTGTGACGAAATTCCTAATGTGCTGGTCAAAAAACCGATATATTACTTATATTAATTAATAGTAATTTTTTTCTAACGGCCGAAATTTTAACATAATCTTATTGAAACTTTTAAGTTTCCCACTAATCACTTTTCTGCTCATACGAGAATGTATACCTTATTTACTTGTGCGTCGAAAAGATTACACTTCTAAAAGATACAGGAAAGTCCAGTACAAATATAGTGATTTTTTTTATTACATTCATGACATTATAACTGGTCAATACCTACTAAACAACAATACAAAAAGAATATCGGTTCACAAAGGAAAAAATAGTTCGGAATTGTTCTGTCTTTACACATTTATATATATAACTAAATATAACTACTAGCAAATTCGGTAGTTATATCCTGCAGCATAAAAAGAAAATCTATTTAATTCGAATTGTGAAACGATTCTCGATCCTACTTAAATACACAAAAAAATTGATCAAATAACTCCAATCGTTAAGAGGTTCAATGACATATATAGGAACAGAAAAATAAAGGTAATTGATCATAATATGCTATACCGAAGTATGTCATTATCATCCATCCATCCATCCATTAGCCTTTGAACATCCACTGCTGTACCTACATAGGCCTCTCTGATTTAATTAAGTTATATTTGTCGAATTTATCATTCCCTTACTGGACCGTAGCTGTTCGATGAGATCCTTACTTTAATGATTTTTCATATTAAAATAGTCTACGGATGCAGTAAGAGAATGTTACTGAAATACTAGCGGATAAATCTCGAAGAAAGGTCCAATAGTCAGTTATTACGAACCTCCAAGAAACAGAGCTCATTTGTTTAGTTTGTCGAGTTATGAATTTGTTAACAAGGTTCTTAATATGTTTTAAAATGAAACCTTTTAAGTGAAATTTATCAATTTATAGCAACGTATTATGTGGCTTTATAGCTTCCAAGAATAAGTTGTATGTTGACTTATTCGTAAGGTTTTTCATTGCAGTTTAAATATTAAAATTATTTTACATAGAATTTTAAGCTTGCCAAAAACTATGTGCTACAAAATATCGAAAAGTTCTCGTAAAAACAAGTATTTTAGGCTTATTGGAGAAAGGGTGCTTCATCGGATGATTGATCCCATAGAGCTGAGAGGTTTTAGCTTGATTAGTTTGTCAATGCTTCACTTGACGTGCCCATGTGTACGCAGCTTTATTAAGGCATTTCAGAGAATGTAGAGGACGCACGGACATAAAGATAAGTTCTTTTATGTTCTTTTTATGTTCATTTTCAGCCTACATATAAGCTGGTATATAAAAAATAGGCTTAAAATAAAATACTCCTAACTCCTAAACGTTTAGACCGAAGTTAATATTTTTTTATGTGTTTTAAGTAGATTTCAGAGTGAATTAATTGTAGAATCCAATATATTTGTTTAAGTAATTTAATTATTTCTCACTTTTTATGGACATTAAACTTACTAAACACGTTTAATATAAGAAGATAATTGTAGTATAATATACATATATACGTTTGCCAAATCCGGAAGCATAAACATATTTTTACTTAATTATGTTTATTAGTTACAAGACGATTTGTTGCTTTAAAATACTTTTATTCCAAATCTAGAACATTTTATTTCATTCATCTACCTTTTAAAATCAAGATATTAATGGGTATTGTTTTCTTGTTAAGGGTCAAACACACATTTAGGAATGTATTTGATACAAATCCGCGGTATAAATACATTGGTGATCTATACTTGATCAAGTAGCTAATTGTTTTTTGATCACAAGTATCATTAAATTATTATGACTATACAATAATAATTTATTGCATACATTTCAGACTAATCAAGATGTTCGTTATGAAAAATATATTTTTAAATAACATAATCTGCGACTTAATTACAAACGATCTGTAGTTGATCAAATAGCAAATTGTTTTTGATCACACGTGTCGTAAAATTTGTAGTTTTTCCAGACGGCCTTATTACAAAACGTGGACTAACTCTGGTGTTCTATTGAACCAACTAATAAACCTTGGCCTAAAGTATAGTATTAAAGATAAACCTATACTTGATAATCGTGGTTTAGGCCTTATTTTGTAATAAAGCGGAATATCCTTATTTAGCCGCGCGTTATCACATCGGCTAGCATGTATCACAGTTTTTACTGGCATGCATGCATGGACGTCACGCCGGATCCGACGTTGAATTATTAACCAAACGATGCAATTCATTCCCACCACTCACAATAACATGTAAATTATGAAAAAAAACGTAACATTTTTTAAACGAACTTTACATTTTTAGTTTTGAATTGCGTATCATTAAAACTGACACGTTCTGGATTTATTTAATGGTTTAATAAAATTTTGAGTGGAATAAATTTCTTATGTTTACAATTTTGTGTACGTTAATGTATTGGTACTTCGAGAAGTAATTCAAAAATAAAATATTAAAAAAAATTAAAAGTTCAAGAATTATAATTTTATTTTAAATTAAAAATGTATTATGAATATGTAAACGAATACACTAACTATAGACAAACCTTATAAATTCTTGCATTGAAACACTACAAAACACTGCACTACACGTAACCGAATAAACGTTCGACGACAACACAACACGTGCGTCGCCCTCCGCGGCCGACGCGCTACTGAGCTGAAAGTTCAGATCGTCTAGTCTAGTGCATCTCATACTGCGCTGAACGCCTGGTAGGCCGGATCGACAACGTGGAAATTGCGCTGCGTTTACCGGAAGCTTGCTAGGTTTTTTTTATTTCTGCTGTCAGCCAAAGGCATCACGATTAGTAGTGGGTATGGATATCAATTGAATTTCACATTTTTTACGTGTATCGGGCTTGCTTATGTAGTTTTAGGTACAATCAATTCTTGTTTGTAAATATTTTTTTATTCATTGTATTAACGCTACATGTTATCATGACATGATTGCATATTCAAAGACCATAGTTCCTTATGTTCAAGTTATTTTAGTCCCATTGGAAGTGAAGGATTATTAAAATAGATTAATTCACTATTCTTCTTAATCTATACTAACTTTATAATCTTAATATAATTATGCCATAAATATATTTTTTAAATCTTATAATTTACTGCTCTGCTACAGTCCCAAGATTATAATAAATCTTTATCCTTTCAACAAAATGATAACTGTTTCTAATATCGTATCAAATTAGTGATACCCAAAATAACTATTGCATCTCAATATTCTTTCAGGTTAAAAGTGACCATCCTTTCTAAAGGGTGAAAAGTATACAATGTCAAATTAAAAATGTGAGAGCAAGTAAAACAAGCTTCCATATAAACTATTTCGACAGCGCAACTGCGAAATTTAGATAAGAAAATTTTATAGCCATTCAGAATATCTTCGGAATTCGCTAGCTTAAGTGAATGCTCGACAAAATAGCAAAATCAATTACTAAGTACGTATAGCTATATTGTATCCTCATCAAAGAACCTTTTTCCATTGGAAAGGAGTACAACGATAAAGGATGCAAACGAGGGGGCTTCGAAACCCGAAGCAGGCTCCCGAACCAGCCAAATGAGTCGTCCGGGCCTCGCGGCCTCTTCTTCCTTTTAATTAATAGAGGAAATTGTTTGTCCGAGTGCCGGGATATCTCTAATTACTCCGCCAAGCTCAAATCACAGCTCTAAAGTACAATTAGTCGAATTTTTATACTTTCTACGAAAGGATAATTTGGTTTTTGTATTTTATGTTATCGAATGATCATTAAAGTTTAGATTTATGTGTATAGCAGACAAACGAGCAAACAAGCCACAATATGGTTATTTATCAGCGTCGCACGTGGACATCAGCATCACTAAAGGAATAACTAATGCATTGCTAGCTAGAAGAGAAGAGAAGAGAAAGAAAGTACTGGCTCCATTCCGAAACATGAAATATCATTTGGTGGTTGAACCAAGCAACTGAGTGGTAGCTATCCATGTATCCTTCACGAAAAGATAATAATATATTTGATAATATACATATAGGACAGTCTTAAGGCATTTGAGATCCTAAGAAATACCACTACTGAGTTGTTCGTTATTGGTACGAAAGAAAGGCTACAAAGAGTAAGTTGCATCTGCATAAAATCAAAGATTTAAACATTATGAGCTGTACAGCTCAGAACAATGATTGGACTCGAACAAATGTTGATTCTCGCTCTAAATAAACTCAAGCTACAAACTACTACGAGCTATTGCTTATAAAAGATAATGAAAGTAATAGCGATTCATCAAATTGATTTTAAGAACTTGTTTCTTAGCAGATGTTTTAGGTAGAAAGTGTACGTACTAGTGTAACAATGATACGAAGTGTCTAATTTATTTGTGCCGCAAAGGCTGACAAAATTGGGCGATTCGTAAAGTGTGAAGGATATAGCATTTTTGAATCTAATGAGTATTAGGAAAGAACGGGTAAAACTTTAAGGTTTCTTTTTGCTTGTGTTAATTCACTTTGCTAATAAGAATTAAAACATAGCATTGTTTTCAGCTTTAATTTTACAGATTTAGAATAGAACCGTTTTATCTGGGAGTTTAAAATATTTGATCATTAATAAAATCAACATTTCATATAGTATTTTAGATAAAATTGATTGAATGTGAGCAAATGTGTGAAAGAACTTGGTGCCCTGATCAACCACGTGACCAAGAATGATATTTCTTCGACATCGATTGGAGTAATCATAAAGTTTTGTCGCGTACATGCAAATTGTGGCATGAACTTCCTTCTGAGGTATTCCCGGTGCGCTGTGGCATGGGGTTCTTCAAAAAACTTGTAAAAATTTTTATCCTTCTGGGTCGGCGCTGAATTGTGACTTTTCTAGTGTTGCTCATGCCAAAAACTTGGTTTTGCGTTAGATCAAAGACTATAAAAATTTTACAAACTTTTCTATTAATGCAAAAAAAAAACTATTTTGGTTTTATTTTTATATAACACTTATTGAACCACCGTTTGATTGCTCAACGGTGTTACAGATACACAATTAACGAAGCAAATAAATGTAAAAAAAATCGAAATGTACGAATTGACTTAAGTTTTTTTCTTCAAATTTTTCATGATCATAATACAGATACTCAGATTCCTAAGCGATCGACAAAGTTAAGCACGGCACGGTTGATACCTGGATGAGTGACAGCTAGTGGCAAAAACATCTTCAGCGTATCCGTGCTCCAGATGGCATGTTAAGCCGACGGTCGAGTTGTTATGGTAAATAACAGTCGTTAAGCCATGTCGGAGGCCTTCAGGTGGCCTAAAAATTTCCGACAGTTGGGTTGGTCACTAACCCTCTACCAATTCACACTGGAGCAGCAGCGTGGTAAAGTATACTTAGGCCAATTAATGGCTTGAAAGTAATTAATTTGTACTATAGACACGTAGGTAAATAAACATCTATTTAATATATTCAATCAAATTGTTACTTAACTTGAATTCGTCACAAAAAAATTTAAGCTAAATTCTTACACTATAATTTCCTGTGTTGTTTTTGGTATACTGGATTTAAACTGCTCTAGCGAATCCTAAATGGACTATTAAACCTGTTATGGCAACACTACTGGGCAGAAATTAGTGTATTTCAATAGAATTTCAAGTTATCTCGACAGGTGTAGATGCAATCTGACGTGCGCCGGACACGACAAAGCAATCTTGACTTGCTTCTACATTGTCTGGATGTTGTTTGCCAGATCGTGCCAATTATTCTTCAGAGTAAATCTAAATGGTATTTGGAAATATTCTACTTGTTACCCGAAACTGAAAATAAATGATTTCTAAAACATAGGTCTTCGATGTAAGGAAATTTTTTAAATAGTGAGGTAAATATCCGGTCGAGCAATTACTGTTTATAATGTAAAAGGTTTTGTAGCTTTTATGTTTTTGAAGTAAAAATGAAGGCAGGCCTTAATCATATTTTAAACAATATATGGCAATTTTATTATTCTAAACGACGTTGTTCCTGCAATCATATATTAATATTGTCTGTGTTTGATCCGACTAATCATAATTATAAAAGGCTTAAATTATGTGGATAGTTTTATCAATGATGTTCTTCTTTTATTTAAAACATTTCATAAACAATAAGACATATTTTAATTAGGGATAGTTTTTTCAAACCAAATCGAAGCTATACTAGCTGTCAAATTAAAATTTAATGTTTTAAGAACAAAGAAGTGAGTTCTAATAATTAACACAGCTTAGTTAATTGTTATTCCAATTTTAAATTCAAACAAGAGATGTAAAACATCTAAATTCTCAGAGGACATCTAAATATGAATGGTAGAAAGATCATTGCTTTAAAGGCGGACATCACCCTCCGAATCTCCCCCAAAATAAACACCAATGGCGCATTAAAGTCAGTTAAATTTGTTTGCATTATAATATTTACCTGTCCACTGAACCATTTAATACGTGCCCTAAGCGCTGAGGGATACGACCGTAATGTACTGACACGTCATTCCAAACTTGTAACTGATTTTTATATTTTCAACTTAGTTTTGCAGGATCAAAGTTTGAGGATGTCCTTATTCAAAACGACATTAGGGTCGAAATAGAAAATGTTTTAGTTAGGAGACTGTACCGTGAATCACAGATGTAGTAGGTGGGGTGATGCAAGATGCGTCCGCCCCAGTAATAAGATCTTTTGACTCGTGGGAACGTTCGATTTATGGACGTGGTCGGTCGGCCGAGCGAAAGTATGAATTGGACAATATTTGCCAAGTTTGGGGCAAAATGTCGAGTTCATACAACTTTTATTAAATAACTACAAGCTTTGGGGTTGGTTAGCAGTAAAGTTGATTTTTATAGAAAATAGATTTCAACTGAAACGGATTATAGAAGATTTACTACAATTTATTAATCATTTATAAATTATTGTAATAAAATAATATTCCACTGTAGTACTACTTCCTCAATCAGTCATTGATAGTTTGATAGATAGATAGTCATAGATAGTTGATAGACAACATTTTAGTAACATTAACGAGAAGGCGATAGTAAATTAATGTAAAAAATATGAATTGTTCTCAAATTTTCTTTAACTATGACCAAATTTTGATCACTGGAAAAACTAGTTAATATAAATAAACAAATATTAATACAGTAACCGCTCAGAGCAATAAACATACACATATGTAGATAAAAATCAATTTGTTCTTTTCTAAAATTGCCAATTGTATAAAATTGTTACTTTTATACACACATGCCGTACGATCGACAGTTTTATTCGTCAGCAGATTAGCACGTACGAAAAAGTGATGGCTTAAACAACTTGTTTCACTGCAATATAAATAGTAAAGCGATAAAGTTATACATATATGATATTTGTACGAAGATAATAAATAAGACAGAAAGAGAAAATATGAAAGAATAGATAAAAATATGTCTTTTAATTTTTTTTTGTAAAATTTGATGCGCTAATAGTAATTTTAATTTTGAATTAATTTACAGGTCATAATTTTACTTAGACCCTAAATATAAAAATGAGAAATATATTTTATGCAGACAAAATATAATTTGCAATATTATCAAATAGAGCCAAGTGACACCCTTGAAATGTATATGCCTTTAATTTGATTTAAAAAATAATTGAGAAAATCACAAAAGAAGACTTTGAAATTTCATGTCAACCAGTACGCCTACAATAGCACAGAAATTTGTTAAAACAGAGAGGGACCACCAGATTGGAATACAAAATTTAAGTCATCTAATAATATCTAATCTTTGAACTATTTACTGATAATGCAAATTACTATAATGTTGTCCTAGATTTTAATAAAGATCCAACAATACCATCTTCTTTCGATATATAATTATACAACTCAACGTTTTTATCGCATTGCGCCATCTATATGTGGCAAAAGGCTTAGCTCAGGATCTTTTAATAGCAAGGTTTAAATTCTCCCCCAAAATGGAAATTGCGTGTAAGGTTGGAGGGAATGTTGAGTGCTGTTTTTTGTAAACTCCATGTGTTGATACAAATGCAAGGACTAAAACAGGTAAAGTAAAAGCGGTTGCAATTCCAGTTAAATTAAGTCCCAACGACGGCCTAGTGAGTACATCACGCACAGAAAATGATCCCTTAGGTAGGATCTCATAGGCTTATGCGGATAAATCCGGTCAACCTACGCTATGGCATTGACCGTTTAAACGTAGCATCTAAGCATGCTAACTTTGATTCAAAAATAAAGTATTTATGTAAAAATATTCTTAAAAGGAACTAAAGCTATGGTTATAGATTTTGACTTCGTTAATTGAGTTGTAAGTTCCTACGACGAAATAAATAATTTGTCATTGACATTGATTTATTGAATTTTGGAAGAATTCGTTATTATAAAAATGAATAAGAGATTATTTATAATACTGAAACAGGAAATGGACCTGTTTTGTTTCATCCTGCAGCTTTCATCGTTTAAGGAGATCCATCAATTTGTGATCTGCCAACTGTGGAAGCCACAACTGTAATAAAGATGGATCGCTGTGTAACTTTTGTAAAATACTTTTATGTCCTCATTCACTAGATTTCATAAGGATTCCTGATGTTGTTATGTACATATATATTACATTCAGGTAAATAAAGTTTAGAGAAGTAGAAGCATAGTCACTCTTGAAGAAACCCACGATATAGATGGTGTTTAAAATAATATTATAAGACGATTAGAAAACTTCGATAACGTGATTTAGAGCTTCTTCGTATATTTCTCGTTCATTAGCAGAAAAGATTAACAGTCTATAGATTACACCGACGCGATACTACCGATACCCTCTGTAGCCCTTGAGACGATGGCACGACCTAGATAAACTTGACACAGATCTTCGTGATGTGCCTCAACGTAGTAGTTAACTACATTAAAAATATTAAAAACCTTTATGCTGTTGTTTTAAAAAGGAACTCGATCTTAGTTTCCTAAAAGTCCTGTGGCGTACCTGAAACAAAAGTATTTTTGGTATTAATAGTATTCAGTCTCTATTATTTTGCGTTTTGTTACATAAGTCGTATCACATTATATTTCGAAGAATTTCAATGTATATTCAATGTAGTTATGTATTTGTTATTTGAATTGAGAACATACTGGATATAAAAAAAAATTATAAGTGCGAAATGCGTTTTTATCCCGTTGCGAAACAAAATTAAACATTGTAATATCTACAATAATTTATTCGCAATAATACGAAACACGCATCGCTAATATTACAAATTTATTTTTTACTCAATAAGGGAGTACAAAATAAACATTATAAGTACATCGAAATGTTTTTAACAACCAACATCGAACAAAAATTGAAATGTATCTCTCTTAACATAGTAATAATATAAACGTAAATTTTCTTTTATTTATCATAAGTTAATGCTTGACTGCAATTCTTCCTGATGGAAAGTGATGCTATAGGCTTAAACTTAGTAGAAACCTATCTAGTGTTCACTTACTGCATTTCATCAAATTAAAAATACGCTCGGTTACTCTCTTTGATAACATTCGTTAATCTATTTCAAAATTAGTTTAAATTGAAATAGGATCGGGAATTGACAGATCTCAAAGTCTTACAGAAAAAATAATGGGAGTAAAAATGGCGGCTTGAGGAAAATGACAAGCCAAATGCTACGCGTCAGTCAGTTTTTAGGCTCCTAACATCCGTACCGATATAAAATCGTTTCCTGGTTAAGTTAATTTTTCGGAAACACTATACGACAGCTTATAAATGACAATACAAGCGGTTTCTTGTTTGCTAAGTGTACTTTCATTTCTGACAAAAAATGCTTTATTATTATGTAGCTACGGCTGTCATTTCGTATTTTAGAACTATCGGAACGGAAAAGTAATTTAGAATACGTACGTACTTTACTAGAATTATGTCGTCCTTCGAGGGATGTAAGGTTATATAAAAAAGACTTATTATGATTTTTAGTGAAGGTTTGATCAGCAAAAAATCAGGTTGATTATATAAACTGAAAATGATTTTTTTATACTATAAAGGCTTATAGCAGAGTTAAAACACAATCAGAGTACATAGTAATATAGATTATATTTATAATAAGTGAAGTAATATTATCGATGATTAGTATATGTGTAAAATTATATATGAGTAATACAAATCAGAAAGAGAATTGTCACAAAAAATTAAACAACAATATCCATTAACACGCCAACATAGTGTAATATGATAGTATTAAAAGTAATACTGTTTGTTAAGAAAAATGTAACGCTATTCCAATACTTGTTTATTAGATCTGAGGCTTGAAGCATACACAGAAATTGTTCTGAAGTCTATGGGTAACTTTTCACTCATTAGTTATCATTTCATATAAATAAAAGCTATAAACCGGATCGTGTGGCAGGAACCTAAGTAGGCAGTGCCAACTCAGCCGGGTTTAATTCGAAATTGGCCTGTAGTGGCGCGTTTACGTTTTGGCACTCTGTTTAATATCAATCGTTTTGGGACGCGAAAGAAGTAATAAAAGAATTTCGGGTGGGTTTTATTAGACCTATTGTTTATTGCTTCGAAATTCTTTCATGCAAAACTAATCACGTCAACTTGGTTCGTTTGACGTTTCCTTTATTATTGTAGATCGTAGAGGCGGGGTGGGAGCTCCATCCATCCTGAAATCGGTACAAAAGTTTTCTGCTCAAAATAACTTCTTTAACAACGGATTAATGATTGGACGATTTCTTTCGCCAATTCTTCTCCTCGATGTAAAAGCACGGTTGTAGAATCAAAAAATGACGTGCATAAGTGTATTGAAATAATACCTACATGAATAAATGATTTTGAATTTTGACGAAATGTAATGCTGGATTTAAGCAATTATTTTTCTCGTTTTGTCTCTTCTTTCTTTGCCGGTATCATATCAGTGATGGCTTTTGTGTTACCGATGTCTACGGGCGATTGATACTTACAATCAGATAACTCATTGCCTTATTTGTCGGCTTATACTCTATCAAAAGTCTATCTACTAACTCAAAGGTATTAATTAAAAGTAAGCTATTATTTTTCGTTTCACTTTAACCTTTTTTATTATGTCTTCCAAGCCAGCATTCATGAGTAATTTTGAGGTAACGATTATGGTTTTACTATAAAAGTATCCATCTAATACGTGGGTATCAAAATACACAGACTGAAGTTTCTTTAAAGAACAGTAACAGTTTGTTAAGTACGTTTATTTGAAGCCCGTTGGAATTACACTGGCAGGCTATTTGCACTCGAGGCGAAGCAGTGCATAGGTTGTGCGCCCTATTGAGCTTCTGTGGTTTCACGCCTCGAGCCACTATTCAGGGCAAACGGGAAAACTGGGATACAGCTTCATTAGACGTGACTACTGAAAGACTGGAGATGGGTAATTGAAGCCAAAATATCATGAGAATTACGTTGTTTTAATTCAATATTGCTGAAACGCTTTTTTGACAGTTTGTATGATATAGATTTTGGAACCAAAAGCATTCTAGAGGCGAAAAATATTAAGGTCTGATTCTTTAATGCGTTTTACGAAGAACGAAAGAGAATTTTTGCCCCTAGAGGCCATTCGCTTAACGCAATTCCCTTATATTCCCTTATATTAAACAAGTTGAATTTAATACTTTTTAGTAATTTTTTTGCCAGAAGCACAGTATTTTAAAATAGAAGAAATTCCGTGATAAACTGATTGTTAATATAGAGATATACTTCTTAGAAACACGGTGCATCTTGTGATATAAGTTTCATGTTTAATCGTTTTGTAGTTTTTAGAATAACGCCTAACAAAACACCGTCTTCTCGTATATAAGTATAGATTTTATTTTGATTAATCACTTCGCACATAAAAGATAGTTTTAAAGCAGCTGCTTGACCTATTTCCCCTGAGCTAACTGAAGGGGTCGATTGATTGGAAATACCAGCGAAGCTCTGAATTGAGTTCTTCAGTAATACTGTTTAAAATTCTTATAAAATTGGATCTTGAAGCATTTGTAAGACTGAAATAAATAGACAACGACATAAGAAATGTATTCAGTAATAAGTAAATTATTTGTGTAGAAACAATAGGTCAAAAAGCAGACATACTTATGCTTTTTATACAAGACTGTTCAATAGGTGATAACTTTGTCCTGTAAAGTGATAGAAGTTTTTGGCTTTAACCTATTATGGTCTCTTCTCGTTATTAAAGAGGCCTAGAGCATACTTTACCACACTACTCCAGTGCTGGTCGTTGAAGGAGTTATTAGCCAATCCAAGTGTCGGAAGTATTTATCCCACGCGAGCGCCTTCATAACTCGGTCGATCACTTAGGGCTAAGCGATAGCGTTTCAAAGTATTACTATCTGTCTATCGAATTTGACCACACTAGCCTTCATTTCAGCGACGAATTTTTAATTTAGAAATCTTTGTATTCAGAAGTTCCTGAAAAGATGCAATTGACAACCCAAAAATACTTTCCAAATCATGAATCAGTGTCGCAAATTTATGTCCGCTGAACGCCATGTTTTGCCCCGGGGCATCGCGTCCTTGTTTTTGCCCCGGGGCACCCGATAATCCGGGGCCCGTTACAAATGCGCCGGGATTTTGTGACACTCTAGGGGCGATGTGATAAGTGTTTCCACTTAAATATATCTATAGCCGGCTTGCGCGATCGCAGACCGGTTAGCGACAAGCGCTATGCGATATTCAATTTTTAATTATGATAAGACATTGACGTGAAATCGCAACGCAACTATTAAATATCGTATACTAAAAATGAATTATTCCCAGTTGTCCCCTCTAGTACTGTCCCCCGGGGTGACAATTTGGATGGCTGGCGCTTTATGCTATATTCATATACACGAGTGTTGTAAAAGATGACAGAAACCTCCTGTTTCTTGGTTAGCCTTTGCGTCAGGATTATACTGTGAAGTCTATTGGTGTTACTGCTTTTCGTGAAGCCTGCCTGGCTTGCAAAAATAATGATACATTTTGATGCACGTACAGTTCACCTATTTATTTCGCATTAATCTTAAACCTTACGAAGTCGAATTTATACAACTATAGATCGATATGCTTATAAGAACCAAGTGTTTTTTTTCTGTGTCAATAATAATTACTATTAAATATAGCAAAGTTGTATTTCGTAGTAGATAAGTAATGAACGCAAACGAATTTAAGAAAATCTGACTGAAATGAACCTAATCGCTAATCGCCAAATAATAAATATTAAAAGTAATATCCAAATTTCTCATTAGTCTCAGACAACCCTTCCTTATGCCAAAATGTTGAGTGATGAGCTTTCGTTTATAAAATGACTACGTTCTACGTCAGAAGTATAAAACTGATTGCGACTGATACTCGTAGAGTTAACTTACTCTGATGATGCACCGTTTCGGGGCAAAACACGTGATGGTGTTGATATAATATGTTGGTATATTTTTATTTACAGTAAAGGAGGGAGATGCCACGCATATTTAAAGTTGTATAATTTCAACCCATTAATGAACCACTAGTGAGCACGCGTCTCTCCTCGTCACTGAGGAGGTCTAGAGCATACTCCACCACGCTGCTCCAATGCGGATTGAGCGGTTAGTGGCCAACCCAAGTCTTGGATGTTTTTAAACCGCCCCAAGGCCTCCGACATGGCTTGACGACTGC
>DWJN01003135.1:0-14075 GCA_018248895.1 Carystus phorcus | reverse complement strand
CTCTGTCGAACAACTATTTCGCCTGGCCATGGACAGAGAAAGGTTCAGGGAACTGACGGCCAACCTTCAGTAGTGAAAAGGCACGATAAGAAGAAGAAGGGAAGAAAGAAGAAGGAAAGAAAAGAAAGATTCTCGAGGACCAAGATACCAAGCGTAATTATGTTTGTTAGCGTCGAGGTCTACTAAGCTACTATGAAAGGCAAAGAGTTTCCATTTCGAAGCTTTTCCAATTTGACCATGTTAGCTTGCCTTGGAGCGATACGAACGATAAATCTTCATGTCAAAAAGGTTGGAAGATCTCTAGGTTTAAGTGGGTATTTTGAGTCCCGCATATAAATAAATAAAATAAATAACGCCACACACTCAACGTCCCCCACTAGGATAAAATGTGTCGTGAGTGCCATGGATAACAAAGAAAGACATTTACACACACACCTAAACCGAGAAAAGAAATTTAAACTCATCATTCAATTTTCCTCCTCGCTGGGAATCGAACCCAGGACCCTTCGAACAGGGGTCCGGGGTGGTGACCATTACGTCACGCAGGTCGTCAATTTCGCAGTATAAGAAGGTAGGATGCGTTAAGTTTATAAGTAAACTACAAAAAATGGGTTCCGGAAAGAGATTAAATATGTGACACTCCAGGTCTCTAACACTGCGACCACGCCATCAAGCCATGTAATCCATCATCATACGGTAAATACCATCTTGTAAGCTAACATGCAAACGTAATTCTAATTACGTTACTCGGAAAGGGATTATTTATTTGGCTCTTGAAATAAATTAGACATTAAAATATATTTGAATTACATTTTAAATAAATGCCGTCGAATATCCATTATTACATCCCTACCAGGCGTGCTTATTTTGATAAGTCGAAAATGCAAAGTGCAGCCATTTTTAAGTTATCCCTAAGTCTTTGAGTTATCCCAAATAATGCGCATTTGCTATCTACTATACTATCTACATTTACTATTTATCCGAATATTTAGTACGAAGTATTTACGAGTAATTTAAGACAGTTTTTTTTACTCAATGATGAGGCCCCCTGCCCTGTAAGAGGGTATTTATGAGCTGAAGCCATATTTGCTCTTGAGTCACTAAATTATGATTATGTTACGTTTCAATGTTGTAAAATATAATGAAAATATGTTACAATTTTAAATATGGTTCAGGTTTTTTACGTTTTAAGTATCTATTTTTTCGTATATACTGAACTCTATAAAGTAACTTCCTTGTGAAAATTCAGGGCACGTCTCATTGGTTCCATTCATCAGGGAATTAGCCAACTTTGTAACTATTGACTTTAGAAACGGAATCGTCCCTGAACAGAGAAAAAACCTGGAAAGGTGAACGATTGTCTTTGGACTTTCTACAGAGGCGTTATTTTTGTAACTATTCGATAAATTATCAAGCGATTTATCGAAATTATGTTCACATCAACAGGTAAAGGTTTATGGTTAGGGCTTAGGCAACAACATATTGAGTTACGTATAAATTTAGAATCAGCTATTTTTAAGTCTTTTGATCCCGATTTCATATAAATTAGATCACTTTTTTGTCACTTAAATCAAACACCGATTAGAGTAACATTTTGGAATTATACAAAATCAAATCCGAAAAGTAATCTTCGAAAAATCAAAGAGCACCCTTCAACAGCATATTCATTAAACGATTTTTGCTAGATTTTTCTCATATAAACTTTTAAGGTTTGTGCAACACTTTCCTCAATATCCCGTGAAACGTTTCACCTTTTAAACGTCGATGTAATTCACTTATTCCGAAGTACCATACCAATGATAATAAACATAAATTCGCACCGGTGCCAATAACCACCTACTAGCACCTCATTATTTACCTCCAAAACAGTAAAAGTCCAGAAAAGCCGAGCTCT
Source organism: Carystus phorcus (assembly GCA_018248895.1). NCBI lineage: Eukaryota > Metazoa > Arthropoda > Insecta > Lepidoptera > Hesperiidae > Carystus > Carystus phorcus. The sequence continues at coordinate 12,181 of DWJN01003135.1, read as the reverse complement.
CATCGATTTTTTCTGCAGGTGGGCTGATTGAGAGCGTATTATAACTGTTCATAAAATTCAATTCGAAGACCTTTGGTACATATATTTTTACGTTACAAGCAGAATGTATACATACGTCGTCATCTCAGTATTATATTTTTATACAGTTGTAAAAATAGATACATTAATATTTTGACTATAATATAGCACAAAATGTCTGAATATACGAATGCAATAATCTTCAAATCTATTGCACAGTATCATATATTTGGGCTTGAGAGCCAATATGTCGCTTATTAGCTGAAAGAGATACTTCTAAATGTATATAACAATTTATGTACGTACAATGCAAATAAATATTTGAATTTGTACGTGTGCACAGTGGACTTATAAAAAAGATTACCGCTAAAACTATTCGATTTAAAATTCAATATGAATATCCCTAGACATAACTTTAGAAATAAGTATAAAATTGTAGCACCCTATGCCCGAACAAACTACGGGAAAAAACGATTCTGTTTGAGGGGGTAAAGGTCTACAATAATTTAACTAATGATATAAAAAAATGTAATACTGTCAAGAAAGCTCTTATAGAACATGTGCAAACACTAGACTAATGTACTGTGTATACTTTTTATTACCATTGTTAATGCACCAGTAGAAATCTTTTACTTATAGTTTATGTTTATGGATCTCATTTTAAGTGAAACATTGTTTTTTTATGAGAATAAAGTCTTTAAACCAAATTTTACATCTTATACAGCGCATTGGTGATGCTCCAATTTTTTCTGGGGCCCGTTGGGCGGCAATCATCACTTACTATCATGTGACTCGTCCCCTTTGTAGGCTTTTACATAAAATAGCCTGAGCTAAGTCTTATATTACCCGATACGACACAAGTTTGAATTACGAGTGTATACGCTCACTGGGTAAATGAGGTATTGTGTCACACTGACTGAATACTTTTCTCATTGTGTCACAATGCTATAGCGAGTGTTACTCAAAGGGAATAACCAAGAATTGTCAAATATATCTTCGGACGCAACGCCAAAAGCTTCTCCAAAAAGGTATAAAAGGACCGCAACCTTAATAGACGTAACGTTATCCGAGTCAGTCAAAGACGTTGTTCCTAATTCCGTCGACTCCGACAAATTATCTTATCTCGGCCTTTTTGGGTTTACTGTGACGGATTTTGACAAATCGCGTTACATTGACGTCTCAACAAGTAGGGTGGTATTGATCTGTCGCAGGAGTTAGTAATAGTAATGACTGGGGCCTGAAATATATGTCCCGTTACGTTTTTGATATGAAACATCTACGGCCTTATTACAAAACGTGGACTAGCACAGTACCGGTTAAAACTACTATTACACCATGGACTAAACAAAAAAACTAAACTAAAATAAACCTTGGCTTAAAGTATAGTGTTAAAGATAAGCCTATACTTGATAATCGTGGTTTAGACCTTATTTAGTAATAAGGCCGCTATAGCGGCTTGTATTATAGTACAAACATAAGTTGGATTGTTGGCGTGGCTACGCTTGCCGTGAAGATGGGTCGCCACACTAGGTTATACATACAGTCTATATACAGTAGAGTGAACGGTGTGGCGCCGGGTCACCATGCCGACTGTGGGACCACCTTTTCACTCAGAATACTAACAATTATGTGAAAATAGACCGACTACTGGAATGGCTATGCGTCGCCACGCTATATAAATATAATTACGTACATATAAAAAAATCTAAATTTTATTTTTGATTATACTATATATAATCCCTTTCATAAACTATCCATTCATGCATATTTATATCCGTTCAAAATTATTTCAATGTTTCCATCTGCGACGCCTCCTACGATAGCCTACATATTCAGCTACGAACGTAATTTTGAAGCATTGAATATCCATTCGATCCATTCAACCAGGCTGTACAAACACGCGTTTACAAATTTGCAATAGTTTTGCCGTTAATGAAGTAACATTTAGTGTTAGAAAAAGTAGTAATGGTAACCTATAAATAACACTTTGTTTTCGTTTTAGTTAAATTACTTCACAGTTAAAACATGTATGCATATATTTTTAAAAAATATAATTGAATAAAACAAAAACGAATGTGACCAGATGCATGACTGTTGTAGTGCCGGAAAAATATGACAAAGAAAGAAGAAAGAAGGAAAGTACTTTGAACCTTCTAGTGAAGATAGGTTGACCCAAGCAAGAGGTAAATATTTAGGTAAGCGGGCTTCACGAAGAGACACTAGTAATAATATTAATGACTTAAGAATAATATTCTTAAGATAATCTTTACACAAAGCCCTACCACCTAGCAAAGTATATTAAGTGAATTGTTCGAGGGAAACAACTAAAAACAAAATAATAACATCATATTATGCTCGAAACACACAAAGTAATAGAATAAAGGCGAACTTAATGCTAAGAGCTAACCTTGACGATATACAGCGATGTAACGACGTTAGAACAAAAAAGGAAAAAAATACATATGAAATTACTGACGAAATAAGAAACAAAAATAGTAATTCGCAATAAGAAAAGGAACAAATTAAGAGTCTGAGCGAATATTTATTAGTACTTTTGTAAGTAGCCGACAATCTTTCTTATGCCTTCGAGCGGCTTAAAAACTTCCGACTCTTTGAGTTGGCTACTAATATGAAGAGATTAGTAGAATTAGTTGATGGAGACCAACAATTGAAGCAGTGTGGTGGAGTATGCTCTAGTTCTCCTCAGAGATGAGGAGACCCGTGCTCAGTAGAGGGCCAAATGGGTTGAAGACATTATTATGTATCTATCTGTGAATTCTGACTGGGGAGCAGCCACCCTCTTGTTTATATTTAACTTCGTATAATCTCTTGACAGCGCGTTAAGGTGAAGAACGAATTTTATCGATCCAATAAAAATAACAATAAAAGGGTACCTTGTTTCTATCACAATATTAAAACGAATTGGCACTTAGCGATAGAAGTTTATGCCAACGCTATACTTGTTATTCAATGACTATTGGATTTGATATAAGCATGTAGCGTACACATAATGTACCTATATACGGATTTGAATTAGAACATAAGATGTTATTATAATATAATAATAAATCATAATAATTGTGTACAAGTTAGTGTTTTTATTCGTCTTCAGTTATTATTTTAACATTTTATATGATATTATTATATTTTGGATAAAGTAACAATTATAAATATTTGCCTTAAAATTATGAACTGACTTGAAAAAAGGGTTATCAATTCGTCTGTCTTTTTACTGGGTGTATCTATATGGATGATTTTTTTTATTCGAAAGTTGGTGTTTATTATGTGGTTCCAATTTGAGTGACTGCCACTGTTTACGTAGTCTGTGCCAGTTTCCTTAATTGTTCTAAACAAAAAGCACCTACTTCCTAAACAGTTTCCCTCATCAAATTACTTTATTTTTCTTTAAAGCTTTTTTTATACGGGTAGCAGAATGATGTTATCAATAACATTAAAAGGCGTCAAGCGAAACATGAATTCAATTTCAAATGTTTTTTATTAGGATTCCTTACAAGACCACGACGACTATATCTCCCGTTTTCAAACACTGTATATCTATAAACCGTTAATAGTAGAAGTCAAAGTCTAATTTATACCGTGATAGGAGCTTACAGTTTTAAAAACCTCGTCGATAAACTAGCAAATGAGCCACATGATGGTAAGTACTCACCGTCTGTTAAAAAAATAGCCAGTTAAAGAATGAAAACTATTTTGAGCAGAAAAATTTTAATGGAAATCAAGCAAATAATATACAAATTTGTGCGGTCGTCTAAAGGAATAATAACATTTAGAAATAGACAAAGAAAAATAAACAGAAACAACAAAGAGTATTTTCAGAATTAAAAATAAAGAGTTATAACAACAGTCACACATTGACATCAGTAACATCAAAGGCATCGCTAATGCATTGCCGGTTAAAAAAGAAGAGAGAATAGTACTGGTTCGTAAGTTCCCAGCAGGAACATGACGAATCGTTTGACTAGCTAGCTAAAGCTTCACACTCGAAGAAACTCGCGCGTGGGGGTTCAGTTCTAGGGGAAATTGAACGACCATGGACGGGTTTCCTCGCTGATAGTAAAATCGGTGCTCCACCTTTCGACACCCTTAGCTTACGGCAATGTTGCCCCCAGTCATGCATCACCTCTATTTTCCCTGAATCGTAGAAAACACACCAATAGAAGAATGCATATCTAAACGAAGAACAGAAATTTAAACTGCTTAATAAAATTTCTGCACCAGAACCGTCGAAACTGGTTCGGTGACCACTGCGCCACGTGGGTCATCTTGGACTATATTTATTATAAGTATGCGAAACCATCACTGCAAAACTACCACTCACACTTGAACGCAATTATTTTTAGCTTTGCGTGTCCCGGTATTGTCGGAGAAACACGATTGTAATCACTATTAACTTTTTCATTAATTGGTTAAATTTCATGCTTCGGAAGTTTACTACAGAGGTAAACCCAATCTTATCTAGAACACGAACTCCTTGAACGTTTGCAATTACTTTCCTAGAGTAATTAAAAGTAATAAAAATGTATTTTATAAGTACTGCGGTAGAAGTACGGTTTCATGAAAATAACTATTCAAGTACAAATTCAAAACTAGTTTGCTATGAAAGTATAGATATTGTACGTATAGATATCGTAATTGAGTTTGATAATCATCTTAACTATTTATTCGTGAACTCAGAATATACTATCATGTAACTGATCTGCATACAAAAAAACTTGTGTTCTTATTTTTCTTACAAATACAGTGAAATACAGAAAATAAGTTAGGTTAGGTTAGGTTTTGTATTTTATGTAACTTAAATTAATGTTTGTAATTTGCTGTTCTGTTGATTTCTCGTCACTCGTAGTCAGTTAGTAATACTATAACGTAAATTAATTGTTTTTGTCACTCAAAACTTTTATTTACAGTCACTCGTTTTAATATTACCCATAAAAATCTCACCTGCAAATGGCTGGTAAGAGTCAAGTGGTCAGTCTCGATGAGAACACCACCACGTATCTCGTCCAGCGGCGTGGTACTACTGCCGCGGTACCATCGCAGTTCGGGAATTGCCTCACCAGCAGTCAGGTGGAGAACCGCACACTTCAGAGAGAGAGTCTCTCCACTTTCGAGGAACGCTTCCTTAGTCATCTTTATTTCTGGAGCTGAAACAATCATAGTATCATTATGGTGGTCTTGAAGGAAACTCAGGTGTTTAAAAGAAAAATAAAATATTAATTTTGGGAGATAATCATAATATATATAAACTCCTAAACTACGTAGCCAATTTTAATCAAATTTAGTACACCGTGTGCAATTTGATCCAACTTAGAAGATAGGATAGGTTATATCTCAATTTATAGTTGCAAAATTATTTTATTGCAAATTATTTGTTTAATATCTTACAAAGAATTAGTTCTTTAAGGTGCTAACAGATGGGGGTGTAAGGTAATTAATTGGCAAAATTGTGTATGTAAACCTTAGTCACAGCAACGCTTGGCCGGGTCTGTTAGGTTATATTGTTGCAGAACAACGTCTGCTGGGTCAACTAGTAGTATATACTTTTATACTAGTTAATTGTTTTTCCACAGTAAAATTAGGATCATTAGTTACTGCAATATTTAAAAAAATCTTCGCATACCACTTCTCTTCTTATTAGATAACTCTTTCGCTACACAGATCATCTAAATCTTGATGAACTTAACCTTATAAGACACTTTATACCAAGATTTTATGTAAATATCCGATGTAAATTACATACTTACGGTATACAGTTAGCTTAAATCTCCTTAACATTGGGGGATGAGTAGATACATGACAGCAATATATACCGGAGTCTTGAACTTTGGCGTCTGACAGTGACAACCTCCACGTTTCACCAGCTACATCCACCCTGTACCTGAGACATAGAATGAATAGCATAAAGTATATATGCTGAGAGGAGGCCTACAGCGGTGTCTAGCTGCATGACATTGTTGATTACGTCTATATGCAAATGTAGCGTGATCCTGGTTCAAAGTGCATAATGTAGCGGTCGACATTAGGGAGATCAACGTGTCGGAACTGCGCTTACAGCGAAATTGGGAAAGCACAGTTAAGCTTTTGATCACATTGTCGCCACCGATTTATTTAAAAATAAATTTACGTAATATTTGTTTAAGCAGTTCGCTCGCTGTTTCACTAACGTTTAGTGCTGCCTTCAAACATGTAACGGCCCACTACTGACCACAGATGGCTCCTCATAACTGACGAGTTCTAGAGCATACTCTACCACGCTGCTCAGTGGAAAATTGTGGAGGAGTTAGTGGCCTGGAAGAAGGGTAGTGGGCAACCCAAGTGACGAAAGTTTTTAAGTCGCCTGAAGGTGTCCAACAATGCTTGACGACTGTTATTTACCATAACAACTGGGACAGGCAAATTAACGTGTTCACCGAAGCATGAAACCGATCAAGAAATATTTGCCATCAGTGGTACTGCCCACGCCCTCAGTTGCCTACTCTGTCGATAGTATAGGAGACGCTAGCGACCAGGTTATGAGCGCTTCTAGTTTTAAGAATAAGTCCGTAATCATTATTGGACATCACAAAGTTGTAGCATAAACATTCTATTTGACCTGCAATCTAGTCAACAAGCTACGTAATAGTAAATTAAAATGCTTCATTGTACACTTACTATGACCAGGGTAAAATACTTAGGATTTCTAATAATATGATGGAGTAGGCATAAAATCAAGTAAAACTTTCAACGTACCTGCCATCGGCAGTGTGCGTATCCAAATCTAACGTTAACAGCTCCAAATTTTCATTATCTGATACCCTTATCCATGATACCTTAAACAAGACAAAATTATTTAGTTGTTTTTAATCTTTAACATTTTAACATGCGTCCATAATGAATTCCGTAGTGATGAATTGAATATTTCTGGGCCTTATCATCAACATTCATATTTTTGTTATTTAATAAAATTTTAATTAAATAAAATTTTAGTTATAAGTGTGTGGTGTACCTTCCGTTGGTAATCCTAAATAAATAAATAAATAAATATAGATTGATGCTTGACGTCAACAGTCTTCAATCATAAATCATATATTATATTTATATGATCTTCCTATACTAACACACCAAGGAGGAATATCACGCAAAGGAGATTTGAAATCGAGGTAACAATTGTATTAATAAAAATTTATCATTTGTTTTGAAATTAGTAAAAGAGTAGTCTATCGATCTATTGTAGGAACTAGAAGAATGGATAGTCAACTATGTCCTTCAAATCAAAGGTTAAATTGAAAGTAGAAAAAACAGAAATCTAGAAACCTTTTTAAACTTTTGAACGCCCTCTCAGGGTTCATTAGTAATTGTCTGTCTGACGGTGACGGTGAGTTAGTTGAAGCGTTATCCTGAGAAACTTGTCTCTAGGGAGCAATTTTAAAGATTATCTAAGATATCTGATACATAATGACTAAAATACAAGTTACGACAAGCAATAATCTATTTACCGTCTATCTCAAATGCTGTAAATTAACTCCTCCGTCCAAAGAATAAGGCAATCATTTCTACCCGGTTTACACTTCGTCGTTAATTTTATTAAAACATTTTCGAATAGAAACATTCATTGGCATGATTATATTTTGATTTCAAATTTATATAAATATATTCAGCAATCGTCTTCTGAGACGATATCAAACAGAATCTATTTATGTTTGAAAAGCATTTTTTAAGAATTTCCCGGCACCAAGTGAAGCGTCACTTTATTTCATAGAAATCACTAATTAACAGGCACAGAAGTCACTTCATATTTATCATCATCACCCAGAGGTTAATAAATATTAAAGACACATTTTGCCAACCAAGTGTGAAAAAATGGTCTTAATCTTCCACCAAGCTATGAGCCATCGATTTGGTTGTTAAACTCATCTTTATTATCAGCTTCTATTGCACTGATCGCAGACAAAGCACGTATCTATAATCTAATAATTTTAAATAAGACCCCTGGATCTTTCAAAGCTTTAACCATAATAAACCAAACTCTGTTAAGTGTGTTATACTTACCATTTTATCTCTTAGTGCCGAGACACGACAGTCAAATATGACAGTGGAACCCGTATCTGCATTTAGTACCCTGTCATCGGTGGTGGTGTCGCCTTCGAAGGAGGGTGCTTTAAATCTACAACAAAATTAATTATATTAGTAAGACAGCCTTTACCGCTTGGAATAAAATTTAATGATCTAAATCTAAGCCAAAATCTAAGTCAATATCAACGCACAACTATAAAAAGTTGGCTTGGACTCTTAAAGTAATGTATAAATCACCTTAAATTATAATATCCTCTGGTGGTTACTCTCTTATGAGAAGCGACATTAAAGCATTGGTATGATACATTTTTAAGAACATAGTACTAAATTCTCCAGTACAGGCTTATTCTCACAACTTTAAAATACGTATAGATCTGTATACAACGCGGAGGACTTGAATTCTAGTCCCTTTTCAGACCTGATTGAGCGCTAACAAACAATGACGAGATCAATGTCTCGCAGAGTGCCCATAAATACTTTAGTAATTCGTGTTAAGCAATTCTAAAAGTTATATTCATATGATCTATTATAAAAAGTATGCTCATCTTCATAAATATATCTCCAAAAAATATATCTCCTAAAATTTTAAGGATTAATAACAAACTGAAGCAACTCTTAAGAATGAGCTGTCTAATTAAATTAATTGCTAATGGGGTTATCTTGTAAAGCGATTAATTAGACCTGGTATGCAAGAAATTTCCTGAAATTGAAAATAGGGATACCAAGACTTTGCGATCTTGGTAATATGGTAGTTACGATAGTCAAAGTCAAAGTTAAAGTCAAATTATTTATTTCGTCTTAAAAACTTATTAAAAGTCCAAATCTATTACACCTAACAATACTAGTAACTAATGTTAATATTATCTACTTTATAATAGGATAATTGTTCAGGAAACAGAAATAACATAAAATGAGGTAAAGATGATATTGATAACAAAACAGCAAGATAAATCACTAATGTAGATTGTAAGAGGCCGCCGGGCCTGAGTTAAGGAACTTGAGGTGGTACTTCGTTAAACTCTGGAGTTGAAAGTCCTGTTGATTTTAGAGGTAAAGGTCTTTAATTTTTTTCTTTTCCTGGTTACATTATTATCGGTGATAATGCTATTAGAATTTCAGACCTTTTTGACTCCTCCATCAATTACCAATAGATCAGCGTATATTAGGTCTTTTCCATTACAAGAGTTATAGTACGAGGAGGACCGAAATATCCACCGATAATTTATTGCAAGAATTTTCACTTATTAAGCAGTATGAATACCCCAAAGCCGCCTACTTTTCAAGCAATATGTTTTTTCACAATATCCACATATCCTACAAAACCAAAAACAATTTCTGTAATGCTCTTGATTACATCCGATAATTTAATTGGAAAACGAGCTAATCAAAATACGAGAGACTTGAAAGAACATTAAATTACGTTGGCCTTAAAAGGTCTTGTCTTACGCGTCGAGGATTATCGTATGTACGTAATTATTAATAAGTAATACTTTATATTTATAACGTAAGATCTGGATGAAGAAAATCCCATTACTTTTATGATGAGCTACTGGTAATCCGTCCTTGTAGTCTTCAGGAAACATACCTACAGGTACCATCAGTTCAACCGTTCAATCATTATATTATTGTTTGATGATCGAATGGTTCAGTACATGTCAATTTTCATTTGTTACTAGCTCAATAGACCAATCTCATTGATCTACGATAGAATCAGATGTCAATCATCTTATCTAACTGTTCCTTATAGGGAAGCTATAGTAACTCACTTATCGATGATCGTGGAATCAGTCATCGATAGATTTTCGTTGAACGTTTTATCAACCGGTATCGACACGTCGTATTCCATCTGGAGGTTTGAGAGATAATAAAACTACTTACATATCTTTCTTCTCTTTTCCTTCGCTAACGACGTATCGGTGATGCATTTTTTGTTGCTACTGTCCATTGGTGACAGTAATCACTTACCATCACGTGGCTTGTCTACAAGTTTGTCGACATTACAAAAACAGGCTTTGATGACTTTATCACCTATACGTAATTCTATTCACACAAATCATAATCTATGAATAAAAATGGCGACAAAAAACCTGTCATGTTCTTATAGATAATCTATAGAATAATACCGATGTCAACTTAACTTCAAATACACTTCATGTCAGGACTACGAGTATTAGAAAATATTTGCTTACGCAAGCCTTTCCCCAGAAGATTTCCTTTTACGTACGCCTCACTCCGTAATACTCACCCAATAACTAAAGCGTCTATAAGTTACCTAAGCAGCTTAAGGGAGAAAGGTTTTTATGAAAATCACTTATCTTTCCGAGATATGACTTTTCGGTTATTCTTCGGGACACTTGCGTCTTCTAATTTTATATGTGTTTTTGGAATAAAAAAGACGATTACATCCGATTCGAACGAGTGAGGTATAGATTCATCAATCATCATCAATCAATCATTGTTTCTGTCATCACTTTTATTGACATTATATTATTCGTTTCCGTAAAGCCTAGCTACAATCTTTATACCGGGGTCGGCTGCCAAAATGTTTACTTTATATATTTAATGCTGTTTCGAAAATACGGTGAATTTCGTTTTCCTTAATTTTACACATTATATATTACTAGTTGACCCGGCCACGCGTTGCTGTGACAAAGGTTTACATACTCAATTTAGTCAATTAATTACCTTACCCCGACTAATTCTTTGTAAGATATTAAACAAATAATTTGCAATAAAATAATATTGCGACTATAAATTGAGATATAAGCTATATAAGTTGGATCAAACTGGACACGGTGTGCAAAATTTCATTAAAATCGGTTAAGTAATTTGTAACATAATATGTAATTTAGGTTGACCACAGCATGCCGTGGTAGCCTATAATTAAGACTACATTAAGTTTTAAATTTTAAGATTTCATTTATTTAGCTTTAAGATTGTTCTTATTGTCTTGTTGGTTACCCTAATAAAAAAAAAGAAAAAAAAAGTAGTTTAGGAGTCTATCGCGGACAAACACCGTGACACGTAATTTTTAGTATATATAATATTATAATATATAACCGTTATACGCTGTGTAAACTTCATTCCTACCCCACGCCCAGCACTGGGCCGCTAATAGAGTACTAAAACGGCCATACAGTTAACAGCGCCGTAGCGACATAAACATGAACTGCACGTTGTATCGTTATAAACCACACACTTTTCCACAGCGACACCAGGTGGCGCTGAATTTGCGGCACCGATATTACGCGTACAGTCGTGTGCGATAATGCTGTTATAATATAAAAAATATGTATGTAATTAGATTAAAAAGCGTTTTTGCGATTGATTTATACTTATAAATATTTATTTTGTGTATAATATGAGATCTCAGTATTGATTATTCAAACTATAATATATTTTTTAATTATTACGTCTATAATGTATATTATTAATGAGTATGTTACTACTGTGAAATTGTATTTTTGAATTTATATAATTATATTTTAATTAATAAATTATTTTTTGTTATTTTTTTTAAATTGACTCTGCTCAAATGATTCCTTCCGACCTGAACTCATTCCGACAACCGATGAGCGATCACAGACCACACGAGCGCCATCTTGCCAAAGAGCCATTTAACCGAATAGTGACACTCGTAATGTAAATTCAAACTATTAAACTAAATCAAAAACATTAAAATTGCCAATAGATATCATTAATAATAAAATTTAAATTAAAATATACATTAATTTTCCAAAAATCATGACAAGTGTGTAGCGTTATTTAGTATGTTATTTTATTAAATAAGTTTAAGACATTTGTACACGTCTGTACCGATATTTGATGTGAATATCCACATTGCACTTAGATTTTATATTTATACCGCAAAATATATACATATTAGTGGATTGCAACTTATAAATAATGTGCGATCGAAATTGTTAATACAATATCTTTTTTATCCAGACCTCAAGTATCATGTGAGATTTGGTATCTTTATCATTTACGAGCTTTTGCCCGCGGCTTCGCTCGAGGTAAGAAACTTTCATCCCCTATTTTATCCCCTTGGGGGTAGAATTGATCAAAATCCTTTCTTAGCGGATGCCTACGT
>DWJN01003134.1:0-14080 GCA_018248895.1 Carystus phorcus | reverse complement strand
ACTAAAAAATCATGTACTACAATATTGTTCCCCTCTAAAAGTTCTAAATAAAAGTCCGCGACAGCATATGTCTAGCTGTTAAGGTTAACCCGCTATAACCATTTTTATCAAATTGTTTTAAAATAATAATTTATATGGCAAAACAACGTTTGCTGGGGTCAGCTAGTTGCATATAAAATTCCTAGTACCACTTAGTATATAAGTATAATAACTAACAATGAAATTATACAATAGTGCGGGTAGTCGATGCGTGGAATTTCCCCTGGGTGCTTTCATCCGTCCTTCAACAGAATCGGTCTAATATAATTTTGTATAAATTTTGCAAACGTTGACGGGATCGAGATCAACTTTGTCGAAGTATAAGGAAAGTATCTGTAACGATTAATATACCAATTATATTATTTTGAACACCCCGAGGCATTAGATACTCCGCTAATTAATAAATATGTACTCGTGATTCAACTGCCGTAATTTGTTAGCAAAAACTTTTGTTTATTATGTTTTGTTTTGTTGATGGAAGTTTCCAGTTATCCGGCTTAAGGCGTTCGTTTCGCTGACGTTCTTTGATTTCTGAAATAAAATACTAAGATTCCTTGCCGTGGATGCGTTGTATAATACACAAAGACGAATATGTTCTTTTGTGCTGTCAGTCTGATGGACACAGATATTTAAATTCATCATTCAAATTTCTGCCGCGCTAGGATTCAAGTACTGGTGTTTCACTTAAATATTACCAATTTTAATATTAACACTGGTTTGGCGACTGCAGTACATGTCACACAATGACGTTATATCAGACCTGAATCACGCTCTCGAAGTTTTTTACAACACTAGCATATGTATAAGTTCCGAGCATCAACAGTCGCTCGGCCGCTTCCCAAACACTTTGCCAACAGAGAGAGCCTACCTTTACCAAACTGGTAATATTATTTGTGTGTTTGTATTATCAACTGCATCCTACCAAATGTACTAAATTTCACCTTTTCCCCATTAGTATTGAAGAATAAATAGAACGACAGAGAATTAAATTTTTACACACCCTTACTTCGCACTACATAAGCCACGATCCGGAAACAAGGATATGCCAGCCATATTGCCAAATATTTCCAGACACCTCTCTTAACAGGCAAGGTCATAACACTTGGTTAGATTGTAGACGTTAGACGTTCCATTTTTAAAGTACAAAACGTCCCTTGGTTCATCGATACCTTCATTGGTATTTATACCGAGAGCTAAAACCTAAAAGCTTATCGAACGCAGATTTTCATTAATTTGTCATTAGTCGAATCCATCGACCGTTTACCTCGCCTGGACCCTTTATAAAGAGCTGTCTATCCCTTATTGATAATTCAATTCCATTAAAACAAATCTGTGCTCTTATCCTTGATCAGCATTTAAATTGGTTAATAGACATCAATAGCCGGGATTATCTTTGTTCAGTATCGACGGCCCCTTCCAATCCGATTACACACTGCGTCTCTGCAATCTTCAGTCTAATCTACTTTGCTCAACCCTTTCATTTGATTAAAGCTAACAAAATTCTAATCTAAAGGCAAAATAAAATGCTACGTTTCACTTTTTTATGGCAAATAAATCGTACATGGAACCCAAATCAATGTGAATTGGATGCTGAAGCCTACGGCTTTCTTAACTAAATCATTCCCAGTGTATCCTGCATGACTTTAGGAAAAGGAGAAGCTTCAATGGAAGGTTACCCAGTTGTGAGTAAACTCTGTTAACCACCTTGATATGGGGCTATCAGAGTTCAGTGCCGAGAGTATGTGCTGATCGAGTTTTAGGTCACATTACAGGTTCTATCTTTAATTTTATTCAGTGGTAAAATACTTGCGTTATGTTGTTATCATAGCTTTTATTAAAACTTTACATATAGTTAAAATATGTCTTAACTTTAAAAGATAAGCGAGGTATAATATTGGTTAATCTATTTACGAGATCCTAGAGTGGTCTATCAGGAAACTTTATTTACAAATTCAGGATTTTCATAAACTTGGCAGAGATCACAGGGATTTCAAATCAAAGGTCGCAGCAAAATCTGTCCCTGTTAAATTTGAATCTCTAAATTTAAAGGATTTCCTTTATTGATTAAAGCTTCGTTTAAGAGCGTAATGTAACTTTGTCATCAAGACGTTCGTTTCCATTAGAGCCGTAAAACACTGATGGCCCTTTCAACGAAGTTGGTTAAATTAGCGCTGCGTCATAGCTCAAATTACACAAATAAACTGTTAATGTTGTAACAATAGTGACCTCGATGCTAATGTCTTCGCTGTCTATGGATGTTAAAACTGACAAAAATAATAGCTTTTAGCTTAATACCCACAGTCACGTGGGTTGTTTCATTTTCCTGAAAATTAAGCGATACTATGAAAAGTTTTTGTATTAGATATTTTACGATAACTGAAAATCAATATAAAAAAGTGAATGTTTTATAATTATATATTTGAATTTGTTGCAGAGTTAAATAACACTTATGGATTGGTTACTTACATCTGTATAAAAAATCATGGTACTTTAGCCATGGCACTTCGTAGTATCAAATCCGTAGTGATCTCTTGCCTCGCAGTGCTATATTAAAAACTACTTGCATTTGGGATTTCAACATATTCAAAAATGTATCTTAACTCAACCTTTTCCTGTGGATCGTCAGCTCGGTTATCAATGTAGCTATCAGTAAGCCTTATATGCTATTCATAATGTGCCGCTTTATCTAATGGTATAATGCAGCCACGATCAACTGATTCAGTATGATTAATTGAGGGTTTAGCTTTATTAATGGGTGACATAATCACTACTTCGTGGGCATAATGATTATACCGTCGGTTCCTGATCCTTAGAACCTGGTAATTCTAAGTTGAACAGACTGGCTTGTCTGAAAAATACCTAAACCATAAAATCTGTATGTCTCGGAACAAGTTTATAAATCACTTGGTCATCAAATAATGCAAGAACATCAAAATGCAAAGATACTTCCCTAAGTGTCATTAAGCACTGAAGGAGTACACAAACAAAACAAATTCGGGACAAGGAATAATGGAAATAATAAGAAAGATAAGTAAAATACTTTAAATTAGTAAAATACGTATATACATATATATATGTATATGGCGCTAACTACACGAGTGATGCGACGAAAATATTTATTGATCAAATAAAGAAACATGCTTTTGGACAGATTGCGTCGAGCCATACTTTGAATTTATTAAGGCCATCGTTTAAAGAGCTAAAATACGGCCATTTGCTTGTGAACAACATTTGTACAAATTGCGTTTAATCTTTTCCGTTTAATTTTTGCTATCTAATTCCCCAGAAAATCCTTTAAAGCGCATTTTGAAATTTCCATACGAATGCACCCTGATAAATGAGAGTCCTAAGCGTGACAGTAACTTTGAGAGACTTCGCCGAGTTAGATTTGTACGAGCAAGTTTGGTTTCAGTCCGGCTCGAAGGACCAATCCGGCTTTGAAAAGTTTTATCTCAAAGATGCATTATGAGATTGCATAATTTTTGGCACGGATTGAAATTGAAACGACTTTTTAATATCCGAATAGCTAGTATACCATTCATCTTTTCAAACTTTCTGTGTCAAAGAAAAATTATGTTTGAATATTACTTTGAAGTTTATATCTACAAAATCAGTTTTTGTTCCGCTTTTACTCAACTATATCCGAAACATGAAGGGCCCTTTGATATGGCAGAATTTATTTTCTGTTTATTGGGATAGCTTATTTATGGTTCTATTGGATTGATATATTTCACAGAGACAAGCTCTGGAAAAGATTTTAGATACAGTTAGCAATCGAGATCAAACATAATTAATAGTCAACTACCAACGTTTCAACTACTTATCCACAATCTTTCCCTTAAGAAGGTTGTTTATAAAATGCTTTCACTGAGAACTTTATATATGGCATGTTTAATTAGTGTAGTATTAAAACGAGTGACTGTAAATAAAAGTTTTGAGTGACAAAAATAATTAATTTACGTTATAGTATTCCTCATTGAGCGACTGACTGTGAGTGCCGAGAAATCAACAGAACAGCAAATTACAAACATTAATTTGAGTAACTCAAAATACAAAACCTAACCTAACCTACTCTCTATATTTCTAGTAGCCTACTTAGTAATCTAGTCGCACGGTTGGTTAATTTTTCGCTTACTTAAATTCATATCGGTCATGTTATTTAAACAGTATGTCATCATCATTCGCAAATTTTTTTTTATTCGATCGTTTTATAATCCCTTTTTTAATTATTCCTTAAAATCTGAAATTCAAAGCATTGTTTAGTTTTCCACGACCTATTATTGCACACTGCTCGGTCGGTTGTGTTCGCCTTGAACCGCATAGTGCGTCGTAAAGTTTGACGTTCTAATGATCTAATCGCCTTCACCTATATCCCAGATCTCGTTCCCGGCTGTCTCGCTCCGCTGAAACATGTGTTTTGAATTATGTATTGTTAGTTTTATCTCCTCAAGATTATTCTTATCTATGTTCAGTTTTGAATTGTTTGATTTGATTGTGATGTGAAGAAGTCCTTAGTTACACATGTCAATATTTTACAGGTGTATATCTTTTAATTAAAACAAAACGAAAATACTTTATTGCCATATTATGTACGTAACAAATCTTTAAAGCCGCACCCGAGTTAGTTTGAACTATGTTTTTTGGGTCAGTGTCTTCTCCCAGTTTTAATTTACAATTATTAATATGACCAACATCCAAATTTTGCGCAGACGTTAATTAAATCTTAATACATTTATTTATTTTTTATGAGAGGTTATGAAATCGTGTTTGTCTGTGTGTGGTGTGTGTGTATCTCCTTTCTTATTTTTTGGTTTACTAACACTTTGTATGATGACTCCCATAGTTATTAGCCTGCTTACGATCCCGGGTTTCCTAGCAGATTTATGTGACGAGTAAATATTTGTTTTTGATTGATGCTTATTTGTGTTGTCGATGCCACCCGCGACACAGGGAATCCTAGTAGACTTGAGTATAGAAGCATTTTTTTTATTAACTTGTGTTTGTAGGTTCTTCTTTTAAACTAATTTTATTTCATATTTAGTAAATACGCTTAACGTCAACTCAATATAGTAAGTGGCGAAGAAGTTTTAATAGTGGACGCACATGAATATAATAAACATAAAATATTGTCTAGTTCTGCGCAACCGCCGCTACTGCCGGTTCCTCTTTGTTTTTTTTTGTTATGCAAATAGTCGTCAAATAAGCAGATGAGCTGCATCTATTCTTACTTATAAATGGCACCGAAAAACTGCTTTACTACTACAAGGCATGGGATATGTGTGTCCTATGTGTAAACCAAGCTATTAGATTTATTATATAAACCCATCCGATACGATAGTTATCGTTAGGCAGCAAAGGCGTAAAGATATAACACTTTTTAATTTCATGATAATGACCTGCATTAAATCAAACTACTCATGTTCCGCTTATGGCTTGAGAATACTAATTTTGTCTGCCAGCTTTTTTGGCTTTCATAAAGTGCTAAAAGTAATTTTATAAACGTTGCTTAACTTAAACTTAAAAAGTGAAAAAATGTAACTAAATTAGTGCCTTTTACTTTTATCGTGTATGTACGAACGATAACAAATAGAAAAAAAAATACAATACTATTCGTATTTCCATTCCCGATGTCTAAAAAGTTATTAGACTGAAAAACTGGAATTGTGAAAAGGCCAGTAAAGATGAAAAAGCTGCGTCAGAAGTGGGATCGGCATGAAAAGCCGCTCCGAGCTTTGACATGTCTGACATTCAATTTGAGCGAGTCAAAGGCATCGCGCGGCGCGGCGTTCCCGCCTTTCGGATTGGACCAACGAACAGGCCCTGTTATAGGCGGGTCGTAAGAAACCTTGTATAAAATATGTTATAAACGAACTAAGAGATTGTACACGTTAAATCACATTTGTACACTAGGTAACCTGACCTCGCTTCGGGAGCCTTTTAGATTCGCAAAAATAGTTTTTATCATATTACATATCAAGGTATTTTTTCGTTCTAAAAGTAAAAACATTTAGTTATTACAGTAAAACTATTTACATATATATTTATACAGTTACTTTTAGGCTTTATTGATTATGCATATAGGAATATTTAAGTTAAACTATCTGTAGTTAAATTTATAAAAGGAACGACAAACAAGAATATTAAAAAAATATATGTACATAAAGTTTTCAAAATAGCTTAATTATTTATGCTATTCTATTTTAGATATATTATTAGCAGAACCGGCCACGCGTTGCTGTAACTAAGGTTAACATACTCAATTTAGCAGACTAATTATCCTACACCGCCATCTGTTAGAATCTTATGGAACTAATCCTTTGAGAGGTATATTAAACAAATAATTTGCAATAAAATAATATTGCCACTATAAGTGATTGGGATGTAAGCTATCCTATCTTTCAAGTTTGATCGAAGTGCGCACGGTACGCAAAGTTTGATTAAAATCGGTTACTTAAGTAGTTTAGGAGTCCATCGCGGACAAACACCGTGACACGTAATTTATATATATTAAGATTATATAAACCGCCGTTACTGAGAATAACAATAATTACATTTATAAATCGTATTTGCACATAAACAACATAGTTATCCACATTTATCAGGCGGTTCATATTACGCCATACTTTCACCATACATCATGTCCAATCTCGTGGGAGTAGATCCATTTCCCGAAACAAAGTAGCCCAGATACTCTCCTAAACTATATATTAGGCATCCCTAGTGAAGTTGTGCTATATGGAGGTTATCAAGTAAATACTGTTTCGGACAGAGTTCGAGAATATAATACCTATTGAGAAATTCTAAAAAATGCAGGAAATAAAAATTGGGCTCAAATCTTCATTCAGTTTGTTTTATTGTTGTTAAATTCGTTATGGCGATTGATCCCAATAATCTCTGTAATCTAAGTGAGAAAAACAATAAAAAATACTTAGCATTTAGATCATAATAACATAGAACTTCTTTGTAGTCTGAGATTAAAAAGTGTCGTAAATTTGATTCGTAATTTATGAATTTCGTTTATGAAGTACGAGTTTGGTACATCGGAAAGATGGTGCTATTAATTATTGCTCTGCCTGCTGAGTAAAAATACTCGATTCGACTTCTAGTCGAAATAGTTCTTTTGTAGCAGATAAATCTTTGTTATATTGTTTGTGTTTATTTATTTATCAGAAATGGAATTATTTACTACTAGCTTTTACCCGCTGATCGCTCCCATTAGAGCCCGTAAATATGTAAATATAAAAGAATCATTAAATTTTTTTAATAAAAAGTATCTTCTGTCTTGTAAGAAATCTTGAATTTTTAGAAATAAAAATCGAGGATTCTATTCAAATGACAATATTTACATTTAGTATTTACATTTAATTATGTAAATTTATTGTATGTTTTCCTCCGAATAAATGTTTATTAACCATCTTCAGATAAAATAGTGTATACTCCGTGTCCTTTTTCGTGGAAGTCGACTATCCATTAACGCGAAACGTTACTAAGTTATTTTGTGCACGTCGGGAAAATCATTATTTTCGTCGTTTGGTATTGACAGGTTAATTGAACTAGGTTATGTGTGGAGATTTTCGTAGCAGCCGTACGTTATATACTGTAAACACGGAGGTTTGCGGTATTACGTGGCGACACGTAATTATAGTGACAACCCGCGTATGTTTGACCCGTGTGGCGTAATGGTCCCCACGCCGGACGGTTCGAAGGGTCCTGGGTTCGATTCCCAGCGAGGCGAAAAGTTAAATATCTGTTCTCGGTCTGTGTGTGTGTATCTTTTTGTGTTGTCCATGCCACCCACGATACGGGGTATCCTAGTGTGGGGCTATGAATGTGTGGCGTTATTTATTATTATTTTAGTGACAAGAACTGGATTTATACATTTTAACAAGTTTATACATAGCTATGTACAAATTTTTGGAAATATCGATGAAAGCCTACAATAACGTTATTGTAGAAAATTTAATGTTAAATTTAACACGAGTATTCCCTGTGGTTTGTGGTCGAACATAATAATTGTTGATGGATTGAGGAAATCATATCAATTTGCATATTAATTTTTTAACATTAATGCTGTCTTAAAATATACACATATCTATGTACTTATTTCAGATATAATAAAATGGAATAAAAAAGTATCGATAACTTAACTAATTGATACCTTAAATTATTAAAACTCACAATAGTTATTAAACAAAAAAATCGATAAACTGTAGAAATGATGATGAAAATATTTTCTCTTCGAAAATTTATACATAGGTATTAGCTATCTCCGCAGATGTTATCTTGCGGCATATTGAAACATTTAATTTCTATCGAATCGAATAGTCAATCTAAACCATTCTCAAAAACACAGTAAAAAACCATCAAATTCAGTCCAACCGTTTAGAACTATTTTGATAAACATAAAAATGGTTATAGTGTGTTAACCTTAAAAGTAAGACATATGCTGTCGCGGACTTTTATGCACGCACGCAAGGAAAGCTCAAAATTTTGCCGTATTGCTGCTCCTCTCCTATTCATCTTAGCGTGATGTTATAAAGCATATAGCCTTCCTCCATAAATGGACTATCTTTCACGAAAATAATTTTTGAAATCGGTCCAGTAGTTCCTGAGATTAGCCCGTTCAAACAAACAATCAAACAAACAAACTCTTCAGCTTTATATTATTAGTATAGATATAAAGATAAGTTTCATAGAATAACTTTAACAATAAATAGAACAATCAAGTAACATTCAAAGCCGATGAGGTCATTTATGTCAGCAATGCGACACGAATCCCTTAAATAGATTTGACGTCACAATCGCCGCGTTTAAATACAAATTTCTAAACTTTGGTTAGACGAACCGATACAATACCTAATACATTATCGTTTCGTGATAACCTCAAATAAAGTATATTATATTTCAAGTTTTAACACCATCAGTTATTTTCTACATTCACCCAGGGTTGACTGGTGGACAGTGCTGTTAGGCATTAAGTTTGCCCTTTCTTCTATACGATGTGACATAATTGGACCCTGTTAAGCAGCAAAGATCCAGTCAACATATTATATGAAATCGAATTACATACATAATCTACTAAACAAGTTTATCAGGAATAACAGAAATTCTTCCAATGAAAAGGCACCATTATTACTTAAAAAAAAATATACATGTTATGTTTATGACACCGGCGATTTTCAAAAAGGTAGATTTACTCAAAATTAAAAAAATGCTGATGGATCTTTTCTGCTTAACAGGGTCCAATTTTAAATAAATTGCAGGCACATCCGAACCATATAAGTTTTAGATGGTCAAAGAATAGTTTAATAACATGATATTAACAAAATTCACGCCCGAAGAAGTACAGCTGGCGACACAGTGGAGACCTGAAGATATAAGAAACATATATCAAGACTTAATGTTAACTTGTTTGCTTAACTCACGCTCGCCTCACGACCTGACCTCACGGTACTGTTCTTGCAGTTAAGCGTTAACTTATTGAAATTTATTGCACATACAAATTGTTGCTGCACACGGCCTGCCGTTTGCATCGAGTCAACGGGTTTGTTCAAATACAATGAATATGACGCTGAGCAAGGAATTGCAGCTTACATTAAACGGAACGCACCTGTCTATTGGTATATATATTAAAAAATCCACGGTCCACTACAGGGCACAGGTGCTTCCTCATCACTTGAGGTCCTGGGCATACCGATTACAGGATTGGTGGAGGGGTTGGTTAGTGACAAACCCAAGTGTTGGAATTTTTTATGCAACCCAAAGGCCAGTCTGTGAATGAGTCTGTCAACCTGTCAGTATGCTAGTGTCCCAACTCAGGCAGTGAAACACTTTAGTGTGACTGTTAGCGGTCAATTCACATATTTAGATTACAAAGACTTATCTACCAAGATGCTATATAGTAGGAAGTCATGCCACGTAGGTTCACCTCTTTGATCTTTCTCATTGGTTACAGCTACATCTTAACGCATTATCGGGTCATCCCGACAGACAACAGAAAATGTCTACATAGAACCTTCATAGAATGGTCTGGCGAACGTAAAAAAATAACCAGTTTATACATAAATATGAAACATGAAATACTGACCGGAATCGGACTTGACCATCCCGGGGACGGCCGGCACGGAGAACACCTTGTCGAACGAGAACTCCTCGCTGGCGGCCGACGCGGAGAACGGCTTGGGCCCGAGCCGCGGCTGCCGAACAAACTCGCTTTGTTATTGTCACTCGTGACCATGACAAGAGATCAGATGGCATCCAAATGCTAAGGTAAAATAACTACATTCGTACTCATATATACGTAAACGGTTTATTACCAATATAAATTATGTTTATTCGATGTATCGTTGATTACGCTTGATCTTAAAATATCGTCGGTGAATGGAGTGTAGTTAACTTACTCGTTCACCGGTCGACGCACAGGCCTGTTTGGGTTACCTTGTATCCCGAGGTGGGGGCGGCTGCGGGCGCGGCCGTGGTCCGCGGCCGGGGGCGCGGCGCCTCGGGGGGCTCCTCGCCGGCGCCGCCCTCCGAGATGGACGAGCGCGGCAGCGGCTTCGGCGCCTGCACGGGAGTACCATTCGCCAGACTCCCGCTCCTCGACAGCGACTCCGACGAATCCGAGCTCTCGGTCTTCTCTAGTGACCTCTCGTTCTCGATGAACCGTTCGCTCCTCTCGATTATATCGCCGCTCTCGTTCTTCTCGCCGTTCTCGGTCTTCTCGCACCCGGACTCGGTCTTCTCCGAGTCGGTGTCGTCGTACTTGTCGTGGCCGTTGTCGGTGATCCTCCTGTGGAAGCCGTTCGTCTCGCGGCCGTAGTCCTTCGGCTCCATGTTCTTATTTTTCTCCATGCCCTTGATCATGTCCTTGACGTTAACGAAGTCGATGTGGTCCTCCTCCTTGGGCTCGGGCTGCACCGGCTGCGGTTTGGGCGCGAGCCGCGTCGGCTCCTCCACCGTCGGAGTTATGAGAGGCTTCTGGTCCTTCTTCAGGGGCGGCATCGCCAGGATCTCCTTCACGACCGCCTCCAAATTCCCCCGATGCACCTATAAAGCACCGACGTTCGGTTAAAGGGGTCACGATCTGTTACGTGTCAGTAAATAAAAGAGCATCAAATCTACTAAACGAACACAAATATAAAATAAAACAACCAAAGCTGTACTTACGAAAAACCAAAACATCGCACCCACTAACTAAACACCACACAAACAAAAAAAAATAAGCCGAAAAAAAATTAACTAATAAAAAAATACCACTAACAACACCGTACAGTTATGTTTTCCATCACACAACTAATAATTCTACATATCAAAATATGTTTCCATGTCAACAACGACCACCTCGTCTCATGCACAATCCGTTATTAATCTAATAAGATTCTGTATAATGCAACAACTCAACAAACTCTCCGCTAAAATTAGGCACATCCCCTCTAACAATCATCAAAATGTTTCTATTTCAAAGTTCAAAATCGTTTATTTATGTATTTTCTTAATAACTTATGCACATATTTTTTTGATACTACCAGGTTTTAACACATTAACTAGTACATGTAATTTTTATTTATTTCCATACTCTGTCTACCTGGTGTCAAATGAGTCCGAGCATAAAGACTACAGTTCTATTTGAAGTTCATTAAGTATATTCATGATCACACACATAATCGACGTGCCACTGGAGTCATTTGTCACCGGGTGGACTTCCTGGCCTCTAAATACATTCCCTGGGGATTGTCTGTTATTGTAAAATACCTTAACCTGGAAATATATCTCCAATAGACTACTACTGAAGGGACATGAGAAGGACAATATGTTATCAATTTTTTTTATTTTTTATTTATCGATTTTAAATGTAAAATTATTGATTAAAATGCATGCAAATGTAATGAATTAAATTGTCATCAGACTAACTATTTGTAATAACGTATTCCATCACAGCAATTTATTACAAGCTCCCATTGCTCGACATACAGAATATATTTTGCCAACTATATTTTTTATATACTGTACATCTCAAAAACAAACATTTAAATGGTATCCAAACAACTTCAAGTTATACAATATTTTTTCAGTTTAAATGTACGTATTTATATCTGTGTTACGTGTATCTCCGTTAAACAATAATGTATTCCCCTATTACTCGAAATAAGACCATAAACATTAACAGATTCGATGAAAACATATAAATTTGCATTATCAAAACATTTTTTTCTTTTATACAATTGTGTTGTATATTTTTTATCTACAACCGTACACACTTATTATGTGCTTATAACACAAAACATTTCAGTACCAATAATTAAAAAATAAATAGCGTTTCAACAGCTACTAAACAACAAAAATAAAAAAAATCGGTTGACAAACATAAAAAAAAAGCATTTTATATAGCAGGGTATAGTATCGATTGGATTGAGTGATTGAGGTCAAGTGCACAGAGCTCAACGGCTCGCGTCGATCAGAAGAGATCGACCGAGTGAGGTAACTCCAGACACGGTCGATAGATGGATAGGTGTCTGCTAGTGGCAAAAGCTCCTTAAGTGTTTTCCGTGCTTCGGAAAGCACTCTAAATCGTCGGTTACGGTTCTTACAGCAAATCCGGGTACAGTCAATAGATGGATAGGTAACTGCCAGTGGCAAAAGCTTGCGACTTTTCCGTGCTTCGAAGGGCACGAAGGTCGATTCGAAGGTCAACCAGTGTTGGAAGCATTTATGCCACCCAACATGGCTTGACGACTGCTGTCTTCGGTAACAATCGTAAGTGACGGCTTACAGTATCGCGCGAGCGTTTGTTATGACGTCATGAGTGACGTGTTCGTCTCGACCACAACGACCGCGGTCGTCATGTGGAACGCCGATATGATCGATCTGATCGTTGTGAACGCTTACTGGAACGCGGCCATGGTATATTTTGCTCTATTCCTTCTAAAGACAGAGCCGTACTCTGTATTGATCAATTAATGGGTTCAATTTACCTGGGTGCAGTTGTTGAGGTCCGGGTGCAGGGATATGCTGGGCACGGGGTGGTCCTGGTGGTCCAGCCACATGGGCGCGCTCAGGTACGTCACGGGCCCCGCCGTGTCCGGGTAAAGGTCCGCGTGGTAGTCGCGGTAACTCTGAAACGACGAGGAATTTGTACGTTTACCTTGGCACCTACGACATAATGAATTCTAGTGTGGAGCTATGAGTATGTACCGTTATTGAAAATTCAAAATCATTTATTCATGTAGGTATTATTTCAATATACTTATGCACGTATTTTTTTTTAATTCTACCACCGTTTCGTAAAGGTGCTTTTCCATCGAAGACAACAAACGGCAAAAGAAACTCCTCAACACATCTTTTAAAGTAATAAATACACTAAAACACAAATACTATCCCTAGCCTTTGCGGATCTGGATACGGCATTTTATTTCCAGGCGTCCTTATCATTTATGTACTCATCAATATTGCAGTAACCTTTATTTACGAGCTGTGCTTTCACGCGTACCTTAAATTTTTCGATGGGTAATTCCCTAATCGATTTCGTAATTTTATTGTAAAAACGGACACCGAGTCCAATCCAAAACTATATGATTTATGATGACGAACAGTCAGCAATAAGCTACCACTTATGCATGGGTGTCCCCGAGTATCGTACCTTCCTGGGCACCTGATACATGATGGGCACGACGGTGGCGCCGGCCAGCTGCAGCACGCGGTTCACCTCGCCCTCCATCACGCGCAGCGCGCGCTTCGGCACCAAACACGCGCCCTTCGTCTGCTCGCCTGCAATACATTATTATTAAAACATCAATATTATTACTAGTATTATTATATTTCCGTGAAGCTGAACACGGTTGAGTAAGCCGCCAAGCTATTAGTCGTGTTCCGGACCTTGAAAGGCATATACAACAATATCCTTCCGTTTAAATCAGATGCATCAGTCCGTTAATACATATTTTTAACGATTTATATCCAATAAGAGAAATCTTATACTAATATATAAAGCTGAAGAGTTTGTTTGTTTGATTGTTTGAATGGGCTAATCTCAGGAACTACTGGA
>DWJN01003133.1:0-14080 GCA_018248895.1 Carystus phorcus | reverse complement strand
AACTGTTCCGGATTCTATTCCTAGCGGGCCTAATGTTCGTGAAATATGATTGTACTGCTACGCCGCACCGGAAGATATTTAGATATAAAAACGCAATCAAAGCCTTTTTTCCAAAACGTTATTCTCTCCTTTTATTTCAGATGTCAATTAAAATAAAAAAGTTATGTTATTTACATACTTAAAAAGACACTTTTTAAAAGAAAATAAATTAAAAATATAATAAGGTTTACACAAATTAAAAATATTTCTATATAAATATATATAAGTAATAACTTATATGTGTCGCCTACATTGTTTCTCGTCCAAGCCACATTCGCCACAGGGAACTTAGTGCGGAGGCATAAGCAATACTATGTCTATTCTACAGTTTTGCAAGTCAAGAAATTAATATCTCATATTTTTGACGACCCGCATGGCGTAATGGTTAGTAAACCGGACCGCCGATCGAAAGGTCCTGGGTCCGAGGCCAGCGAGTCAGAAATTTGAATTATAAGTTTAACTCTCTATTCTCGGTCTGGATGTGTATGTAATTGTCTTTCTGTGTTGTCCATGGCACCCACGACACAGTATGGGGGTATGAGTGTGTGGCGTTATTTATTTACATTCCATAACGCACAAAAAACGGCAATGAAACACACTTCACAAGTAGTAGACGTTCGCATGCCTTAGTAGGCGGACTGAGGCGGAAAGTTTTTTTAATTTTTTAATCTCCTAATTGTATCCACTATTGCCAATAAATGAATTTGAATTTGAACACTTCAATTCGCCAGAGGGTCACTACCAACTAGGCCACGGAATAGCTACATTGCAAGTATTACAAAGATCAGTGGCAGTGATACAACTGCAGGAAACAATCATCGCACCGTTCACCTCACCGATCTAGCAAACTCGACGCTGTCATCGCAGTCATCAAATAACCATTACGGGTTTTCCGGAATAATTGTACAGTACACGTGCAATGTCATAAGGAATAACACAGACAGCTTAATTCACTGTCAACGTACAAGTAATTATACGAAGGTTGGTTTTAAAGTTCCATACCTGAATAGGATAAAACCCAACTCATATGTGTAAATAAATGAAGCTTGATTTGACACTTATTATCCATAATACTTATATTATGATTCATTAATGCAATCCCTTGGAATTGCAACTGTGAAAAGTGGAGCTTTTAAGTTTTTTTAATAGTAGGAAATCAAAACCTATAGGGTATACTTCCCGTTGATGTAGAATCATGAAAATTTAAGGTTGTATGTATGTTTTAACGCCACATTATTAAAATAAAAAAAATATTTTTGGGGTGGACAACCCTTATAACTTAGGAGTATGAAAAATAAATAGCCGATTTTCAGCCCTGCTGAATTTGCATATCAAATTTCATACAAATCGGTCAAGCCGTTTTGGAGGAGTATGGTAACCAACATTATGGGCACGAGAATTTTATAGAAATAATCATTGTAATTTTCAATAAAAGCTTGTTATCTGTCCCGACACCGACGCGCCGCCGACGTCAACATTGTACATTCATTTCAAGGAAAATGTGTTTGTGAATGACATACTTACTGTGAAAATAGCATAAACATAGACTCGGCGATAAAGCGATTCTCCGTATTTATAGATAAAACATTTAAATTAATTCAAATATCATCCAGTCGCTAGATATTACGTGTAGAAATATAACATACATCTGTTTTTTATCACGACCAATATACACGATATATGTAGAATAATAATATTGAGTAGCACTTTGGCGAATAAAAAAATTAGCACTTTTCAACGTTCTATTTCTTCCTTAAAAATCAATTACTATCGCTTTAAACACACGTCTCCCACGCTGTTCATCTTCGCTCCCCCTCCGCTGTCATACCCCGCACCTCACCTCTTCCTTATGTTCCGTTCCTACCTATATACATATATCTTTTAATATCAACTTGCCGATAAACGTGGAGACGAGCTATATGGTAGTAAGTCGCTCATGGACATTATCAACACCAAAGCCTTACCGGCAAAGAAAGAATAGAGGAGAATGAAAGTATTGGCTTTCTAGCCCTTAACCAGAGCAGAATGAAGCATTTGACGCCTGACTCAAGTTAGGAAGCTATCTGGCAGACTTCAAGGAAAGAA
Source organism: Carystus phorcus (assembly GCA_018248895.1). Classification (NCBI taxonomy): domain Eukaryota; kingdom Metazoa; phylum Arthropoda; class Insecta; order Lepidoptera; family Hesperiidae; genus Carystus; species Carystus phorcus. The sequence continues at coordinate 11,956 of DWJN01003133.1, read as the reverse complement.
TAACACCACAGTAATCATATTAATGACTTAATAATAATATCGATAATAAACCTCCAAAAATCTGTTTTCCTAGATACTTGCTCCATTGACCCTCGATTCTTGAATCCTTCCAGTTCAATAAATAACCACCTTCATATTGCAGTAACCAATAGTTTAAAGAATATTCACTCGGCTCAGTCACATAGATGTTACATGTGTTTCTTAATTAAAACCGGCTCAACGCTGAAGGTATGGTATATCGATCATTTATATATTATCCTTGCCACTTTACAACGACACCCTGGGATTGGTTTGAGTAATAGCCGTCCCAATATAACAATATATACAACAAGATATACATAGCACGGATACGTTAATATTGATAACTACTAGTAAAGGCCGTCGACGGATTCATAAAATACCTATTTGATTTACCAACAGAAGCAAATAAACTTGCAAATTTCAAGCGGTAAATAAACATGCCAGGAACCCCCGAGCGACAAGTTTCCTAGTAGCTACTAGATAACAAGTAAATCGTACACTCATACAACGGAAACATTAAAAAGGGAACGTTAAGGTAACTGCACACTATTGATGCTTATTTAAGCTGATACATATTGTTAGATTGCGACAGTCTCATAGCGAAGTTGATAGTGATAATGAAAACCTAAAGGAGCCAGAAGGAAAGGACACCTTTACGGAATATTATTCGATAATCCCTGTGGTTCCTATAAACCCACAAAGGAGGACTTTAAGAGAGCATCCTGTTGCATGCCGTCACGACATGCCAATAGGTTTTACCCACGAAACAAAACAAAAGATATTTTACACAATTTTTCAAAATCTTTACGTATGTCAATATTTCACAGAATATACAAGTCGTTATATTTCATTCCTTTATCCGAAATCCGGCAGGTCTCTGCAGGAGACTAATCTTCAAGACCTCCAATCACTATAATAGCTATTTCCTTCAACCCATTATTACTCCACTACAGGGCACGGGTCTCTCATTACCGAAACCTAGAGCATACTCCACCACGCTAATCCAGCGCAGGTTTGTTGGATAGCATTTATTTTTAATTACATTACAATTACATAATTATCTCACCATACACTCATTTTTTTATGCTTTAACGACTCTTAAAAACAAGTGGTACTAAAGCGGATTTAGCGCTAAACAAGCGCTAGTAGAGCTTCACAGTGTAGACTGAAATTTATAATGCTCATTAAACACGAACAATGAAGCGGGAATCCCAGTAGCTCAGAAGAAATACTCTCTAATCTCAACTATAAAGGACTTAGTTGACCTGTAAAATTATTATACATTTACAACACTACGCAGAATTGAGCACTATACTTATTCATCTTATAATTTATGTAGTAACTAAAATATTGCTTTAAATTGTTTATTTTACGATTCCATATAGCGATCATTCACGTGGTTTGTCTACGTCACACCAGATTTCAACAAAATGTACTGAAGTTATCAAAAGTAATTAGGCGCACATAAATTACAAACACATGCGTAGATAAATAAATACATTATATTAAGACAGATTGAGAGAGTTTTTATTATGTCTACGAACTTTGGTATAAATGGAGTAAAAAAAAGTTCCAATGCATTTCTACACGTCTTTACGTATAAAGGATACGAATATTTTTTATAACTACAAATGAAAACATGTTAAAATTTTAAGTTTAAATACATAAATTAAGCTTCATAACAAACAAGCCATAACATTAAAAATTGGATGGAAAGAATACAGGACTTTGCTCATAAATTCCTTTGACCATCATTCAGTTCAAACCAACCATTGCAATGGCGGCGAACCGTACACTGCTATACCTACAACCAACTTAAGTATACCTAAGTAGTGCATGCAGGTCGTTAGACTCTGTACCATCCAGTTTAATCTCGATGGTACGATCATAAGGTTAGGGTACTTTACCTGCCTACCCTTCTGAAACCGAACCTTCGCGAAATATTTGTCATGTTTCGGTCGCACTGTCTAAGAGCTAATAACATGGGCTTTCGCCTTTATTTCCGTCAGCAACGCTTTGATGATGCGTTCCGTGATAATCTGTATCATTCAAGAGAAGGTGAGTAATTACTATCAGACTATTTACTCGGTTAAAAATATACAACAAGATCTATATGATTAGCTAGGAGGATCCAATCCCTGGTTAAAGGATCATTAATAGTCGCATCTTATTTTTCTGCTTTATAATATTTGGTGTTCAATTTTACGACAAACGTTTTACGACAAACAAACTCGAAATAGCACCTATTCGCAAAAAATGTCACACCTCGAGCCTCACCTGTGCGTATTGCGTCAGTAAATAAACAGAATATGCAGAATTAATCATAGCAAATATTGCTGAAACACGTCCCCGCGGAATCGTATTGGCAATCTATCAGAGCCAAACTATTTCCAGCCAAAGGATCCATCACACATGAAAATCGAAATAGAGATGCATTTATTATTCATTGGCAATAAGGAAAACGTCGAAACTCCGATCGTGCGAGACTTGCGTGCCAGACAGATATATCATCGCCTCCGTAAACAATTCTTAGGTAGGATTTAAACTCTTGTAGGTGTTGCGAGTTTTATATAAAATTTCTTAGGATCCCTAAACAACTTTACACGTGTGAAGGCCTAGAGGCTGTATACAAGGCTGCTTAAGGCGGCGTTTATTGGGTAGGCGCCTAGGTTTAACGCGAGTCCCACATAACCATAAACAACTTTGTAATTCGTTGTCACCTTACGGTTGTTACATTTTTATATTTAAATGTTGCCGATACTGCATTATGCAATACGAATATAATCCAGTAATTGTAGAGACTACCTAGCCATTTTATACATAGATTATATAGATAATAAAAATTAACTAAAATGCAAAGCTAAATAGCTTAAATAAAATATTTATATAATGCTTAGACGAACCCGGCATTGTAGTAAAAGTATATATTTGTCATGTCCTTACCTAGTCAATGCAACGCTTAATATAAAATGGTTGCTTTAGTGTACACAGAAAAACAAATCATGTTATATTTATAAGAAGAAAACAGTTAATTCTGTTTACCGCTATCGGTTTACGAGCGGGAAACTCCAGTGAGGAGCTCGGTAGAGGTAAACGGATGTACATAATTATATATTTCAGTGAAAACATTGTCTGAACACCTAATAATATTTCAATTTAATATTATTACCATTATCATTCATACGTTATGTTTACGACATTTATACAATTTTGTTATATTTAATTTTTGATTCGACGAATATTTTAAAATGCAGATACATTTGTATAAATAAACATTTGTATTGTTTTGTAAACCATTGATCCAATAAGTGTGGTGTAACTTTGTTGAATTATTTTAGGTACACCTTTTTCTGTTAATCATAGCCTGATTTGAACTCAGCAAAACAGGATGCGTGGATACTTCCATTAACATAGTTACACAATATAAGACTATTAATATAATAGATAGCTAAACAGCGTCTGCAGGCTGTCTTTTATTAAACATGAGTACATTTTGTCGGCTAAGGTCTATTTCTCATCGTCATCATCTAAGACACTACAGCCATACTGATCCAGAATATCTCTCCAGTATGACCTATGTCCTTCTCTCCAGTTTGTTAGGTCCAAAGTCCATAAATCCTTCGTGACTCCATCCATTAAGCGATCGGGTGTTCTCGTTGTCATCCATACTTTCTCCTAAATGCACTATTATTAATTTCCAAAAATTGTGAACATCTATAAAACTGTACCAAATGTCTGTAACTGTACTCGTAATTTTTATGTGAATAAACAAAACATTAGTACAAAAAATCTTCAATAGCGTACGGTTCAATATCTTCAATAGGTCCTATGAGTCGGTTTCCACTTAAGTCTCGATAATGCCTGTAAAGGTTTCCCGTTTAGGCAAAGCAATTATTCACTGAACTGATAACTAAATATTATATTATTTTTTTCCCTATAATACAACATAACATATTACTCACCGTTTCCGGATCATAAAAACGTAGTTTGTTCTAATTTAAACAAATGTAGTAAGTGATTCAATGGATTTAACATATTATGAGAATAATTAAATTATATTATAATTAAGGTTGAATGCGATATCGCGGTGGCATTATGTTACAAATAATTAATTCATTAATAGTTTAACACATTTTATAATTTTAAATTTAATTTATCCTGGTCTTTCAATTTAATTTATCATGGATTTTGTATTATGATAATATAAACCGGCCCTTGCTTCATTTCAATAAATTTAATTTTCTCGACGTAACTCCTCATACAACTGTCTCAAAACATGTAACTCATTTTATGCAATTAATTCTTCTAATTAAAAAGAATATTACGTTAATCTGTCTATCGGTGTAAAAAGCCGCATCAACACGTGTAAAGGGAATTATATAGGATTACAAAGAATCCTTTAATCTTATTACTCTCTAATTTAACTTTCTCCCGTTACTAAAAGTTACTTGTCGTCAAAAACCAAATTGATTCTCCGAGTCACGCACGCGATCAAAGTTAGTAATGAAAAGACAGGTACAAAAGGGTACAATCATCGCGGCAGGTAGTTACTAAAGTTCTTGTCTAAGTGACTTTAGAAAATTATTTAGGTACTTAGACGACCTCGTGGGGTCGGGTGATCTTTTCTGTCAAGATGTTCCAGGTTCTATTTGTAGCTGCGACAGAAATCTGTGTGAAAAATAAATGATTAATTTCAAGTCTATATATGGTGATCTTATTCGGTATTATATCGAACACGCGATTTATTGTGAATATCATTATATTCAGAGAATTTGTTAGGGTTGCTCCAAACTTATTGGTTGTATATTTAGATCTTTCGTTACTTCGACAGATATTTGTGTAGATTACTTATCACAGTTTTTCGTAAATTTTTAATATTAAAGAATATGTCATCTGATAGTAGAGTTTTAAATACGACCTGGTTTGACCTAACCTAGGTGACATTTTGGCTAGATTATTACATATTAAACCGCTTAAATATTTCTCAAAAGTCTTACGTGGCTTAGAAATCCTTCGTTGCACAACAAACCTACATTCTAGCTTACGTATTCGAAAGACAAAGTCGTCACTTTCATTTTGTATTCCATCATCGACTACACACTACTACACACTAAGTAGCTTAAATATGGAAAGTGTTCTCAATCAATGGATACCGAGTAACAATTGTTTTCTTCTGGGGAATGGGTTGTTATGAAATTTGTGTTTAAAGTAAAAAATAAATAATGATCATTATTCTTGTTTAAATAATTCAGACGTGACAAAATCTCAAGAAGCACTAAATACACTAATTCAGCGGACGCTAACCCGCATCTTCACTGTTTAACTGTAAATATTTTTTATACCTTTAATAATAAGATTTTTAAATATCTAAATAAATGTGAAAGGAGCGAGATTTTATCTTATTTATGTCCTTTTTATTGATTACTGACAATAAAATTTTAATAATGTATTTTAAAAGGTTACCGACCGCTGTACAAAAGAAAAAACTTAACAAAACTCATCACCAACAACAACAAAGAAACCCGAAAACTGACTAGACAGATACATCCCTAGACGGTGTTAAATAATCTCCTAAAGCTATACATTCGGCACTAGACGATTCGAGTGTCTACGAGATGAGATCACAATCGCGACCAGTTTTACTATGTCCCCGCTTAATCAGTACACCGAGATCCGGTACGGGAGGTGAACGATTTCACGGTTAAAGTGACGTCAGTCCCGTTCTCATGGTGTTAGTCACCAGCTTCGCTTATACCTGGCTTATACTGACACCTCTATCAGAGCTACAACCTTTCAATTAGTAGCCGCACGATGATTGTAAGCCAAAGCAATAGAATGTTTTATGGGCACTTATTTTGACGAACTATAACATCAACCGCCGTTACCGTAACAATTGTGAAATAACGGATTACAATTCATACAAGTTTATTCAACCCCAAACATTAGCCTTAGACCCAAAGAAATAAATCGGCTATTTTATCAGTGGGTAGTTGGGAATCGTGGACATCTCTGAACACCATCATCGTCACTGAGACCCAAAAAGTTTTTTAGGAAAAATAGAACACAAGGGAACAGAGCCAGGTGGATGAACATCACGCATGGATATCGACAACACCATAGGTATCAAACATGTGTCATCAGTAACAAAAGAAGCGGAGGACCCGATAGGGATTTGATGCTATACCCTCGTCCGTTGTTCAGCAAAGTACGTCAAATTCGACGTAGTATCCCACCAAAATTATACACCTTCTAAAACATACGAAAACCAACTTGATTGACCTTTTGGTTCGTAAAATTGCTGACAATTGTATGACCGGCGAGTGCAGACCGAGCATAAATTATTCCGGGCGAACACTTGAACCTTTACACGTCGTTAACTATATTGCTTGTCGTCAGACATGAAAACAAATCCCCTACTTATGTACAAGTAGAGTGGGAGCGACGTGAGACGTGATGCGTCGTGAGCGTGTAATATAAACAGATTTTTAGTCTATTAAATGTGACGACGTGAGAACATAGTGAATTGTAAGACTTAATTCCAACTGATTTGATACAATTGTATGAAACTTGATGGCATGGGGAGTATTGTGTATCAGTGCGTAGTAGATGAACAAGCTACTCATCGACAGGTATGAAGGTGCTAATGGGCTAAACCCATTCTCGCCTAATGGTTTATTGTCATTAGTTATTTATTGTGCAGCAACGTTTCCAAAACAAATTACAAGTAGAGGTTTATTAAGTAACATTGCTTAACATTCGAAACTTACCCCAATCCCATTCCACAGACAGTAGAGTGTCGTAACAGATGATAGAAAGAACCCCCGTTAGCTGGTAAGGATTCGCGTAAAGATTACATTATTATTAACTCATTAATCTTTCAGTGCAACCCATCTGGATAACTACGACCCTCTTGACTCAGTCAAACGCCAAACGACTCGTCTTCGGCTTTCGGCAGTTGGCTTGGGAGTTGGGAGCGAGTATTTTCTTAATTCGTACTTAATGCTTGACCACAATCTTCTTTCTAGGCTGGCATTGCATCGGCAATGCTTTCGATGGTTATATCTATGGACAATGGTGACTACTTACTATTGGGAGGTTCGTATTTCGGTCTTCTCTTTCTTGGGTTTTCAACCAGTTCATCAATAATCGTACCATACTATTGCAATATGGTCAATAGCATGTCAGATCATCATCACTATGAAAGAAACAGGCTTTTCTCGTATATACATATTTGTCTAGAAAAATAGTGTCACTCGGAAGTGTGGTTCTCACGTCCTCATACAGAGCACATTATATAACACTCTTACTCGTGTCGTCAACTCTGATGCGTAATAGCTATAATTCCATTTGCCGACAGCGTTGGAAGTCTATCAAATGGCGGCGACTCGCGTCTTTAATGTACAACTAGAGGATGTTACGTGAAAGGTGACATGCAAATGTGTTACGAGTGACGTCAGAATTTAATTTTTTATCGAGGCTACCTGTCTAACGGTATTTCGATCAAATCAAATCAAATCATTTATTCGAAGTAGGTTTTTACAAACACTACGCCATCGCTTCAGCAAAGCCCTACGATGAGTGGCCCTGGTAGAAGAAGCGGCAATAAACTCCCAAGGTGCTTTTTTTGACGTCATGACGTCATACTTTGCTAATTTTAAACTAAGTAGGTACATATTGTTTTACGATACGTTAAAAATCACTCGACGATCTATTGGTACAGATTATTGCCACTTAAACAGGGGCATAAATCAAGAGTAATTAAACCATTATTTTTATGACATGCGAAACGTGTAAAACAAGCAGGTAGTGGTATATCGTACGTCATTACTTCCATTGCCACTGAGATTATTGTCAGATACCATCAGAATGTACCAGAGTTCCAAATTAAAATTTAAGTCTGGTATTTTATGCCATAAATTTTTTAAAGTACAATTCTGAAGCTGATGTCCATTTTTGGGTTATTACTCAGAACGGGTCTATGGGGCTCGTTAAAAATCCAACAGTTTTTAACTCGTAATGGCACGCCAACAAATCACTTGGAAATTTAAAATTTCAGCCAATTTAACTATTTGAAAAAAGTTTATTTTTAATTACATAAATACATGTGAAAGATATAAATTACATTACTCTGTATATGGGGTTCAAATTTTTAATTAAATATATTCACTATGTATTTTCCTATGGCAAATTGTTTTGTGTAAATATTCTACATTGGCGGAGTGTTGAGTTAAAAGAAACAAAAACCTATGTACAAACACGCAACCAATGACCCACAAAACAACACGACAATATGTCAAACAACACATGACATGACATGAAGTGACAGGTTATTACATGGACGAACACTTTCAAAGATAAATAATTAGCATATGATGCAACCAACTTCGAAATATACATAGATATGACAAAAATATCTACAACAGTGACCCGCTTCACTTTGGTATGTATTTTACTTTGTGTACATAAAGACCATTCTCCACCAATCCGCATTGGAGCAGCGTGATGGAGTATGCTCTAGACCTTCTCAGTGTTGTGGAGAGACCCGTGCTCAGTAGTGGGCCATTAATGGGTTGAAGGCACATAGACCAACTTTAAATTTTTCAACATTATTTCATTTACAAGTACGTTTGCAATTTTACATCACCTGTGTTGTATCAGTATGAGATCGCTTGAATTATTTGTAGCGCGATAGTTTTAATTTCGTCATAACTCCTAAGATATTGATTTAAATTGTATAGCGTAACAAGCAATTATAATGAACATATTTAATTTGATAAGGAATAATATCGTATTCGTCTAAATAGCTTTCCAAATAAAACTTTGCAGGTGACCTTTTTTTAAGGAATGAACTGTACAAATCATAGATTTAGGTGATGTAGATTGAAAAGCAATAGTTTCTTACTGTGTTGCCTTACTTATATCGCCAATACTTTTGTTAAATTGAAAAGTTTGAGTTCAGTGCTTGTGTTCTTGCTCTAATAAAATTCCTTATACCTCCTAAATCTATGACAGAGATAATAACCTATTCGTAAATGAGTAGAATAACTTTCATCACGTAACTATAGCGCTAATTAATTGGAGATATTCGCTAACACAGATTTCGAAACTTCCTACGGCACCGGTAGACCACAGACGTAGCCTAACGACTGCTATCTAAAGAGAGAAACTAGTTACATATATCCATGTTCGGAATAACTGATATAAACTAATTAAAAAAAATCCCGCGCTTTGTACTTCAATTGCAAACCTCCAATAAAACTGAAGGTCACGCGACGGAACGCATAAGTCTCCCTCTAATTCCATTTCATATTCCCGTTTGTTAATTGATGTAGTCAGTAATATTATTTTACCCGCTGGGAATCCCCAATTCCTTGACTGTACTGACTGACTTGTGACTTGACCATGTTAAAAGTGGAGCGCTCTTGTACGTCGCTAGCCAATAGAATTATTAAATATCAGTAAGTGCTCTTTTTTTGAGCTATTAGGCGCCCATATCCCCTTTGTTCGATAATTTACTTTAATAACTACCTGTACTTCAAGCAGCATATGAGTTACTAATTCAGTACCTACAAATAGGGTTACATCTGTCTGTAATCTCTCGTTATTGTCTTAGCGTGAAACAAAGCGTAACAAAGCAAGTATAATGCGATTACATTACGTAGGTGTAGCGCTGTATGGTGTTCGCCTCCGGGCCTAATCTCTAGGGGATCTCCCACGCTTGTTTATATAGCTTTATGTTACTTTTATAACATTTTACTACTACACTACGGGGACTCGTAAAATCTGCACTTAAATCTTAGACGTAATAATACTTTTCCTGTAATTTATTAGTTACGATTGAACAGATTCTTTATCTGACAGTTATCACCCTCCTTCCAGAACCAACCGCATACTGTGTAATGAGTAACGAATGGTTTATAAAAAAGCGCGTCGAATCTTAATTCACGTTTTCCTATATGCTTAAGGATATTAAAGCATACAATTTATTGATAAATTCTCATATTAAGAATTGGTGACACATAAAGAGAAAAGTCACAGAATAGACGTTGATGTAGTACTACTTAACCATTAGAAATGCAACACACACTATCATTTAAATCATTATCCTCAAAAATTGTGTTTCATGAATACTGAGCAGTATCTAAGCGTCACAACTTAAATCAAGTTAAGACTGAAGCAAAGCGCAGACAACACAGCTTAGACACCTATGACGCAGCTAAACAACATCTAGGTAACTTAGCAACGGTTCTTGTCTAGTCTGGTTGTGATCTACACAATAGCCTATTTTCGTACCTCAAAGTTACGTCGACAAATTTAGACGTGTCACGGCCAAATATAACATTGTTCGCGGATTATAAAAAAGACTATATAGTCAGCGAATTCTTTGACTTTAAACCCGAGACTTTTATACATGGACCATATCATAATATAGATATATTTTATAAAAACAGTTAACAAACAAGTCAATAAGTGGCCACTGCGGTACACACATATCTCAAGGAATATCAGAATCACTACCAATTAATAAGGAAGTGACCAATCAAGTTTTTTACTTCCCTCTAATTCGCTGGAACCGAAATAAATTTAAATTAAAACATTGTTCGTTTAATATTTAATTAAAAAACTCTCCTAACGACATTAAACTGCAATGTGTGGTAGGTACATTGTGGGGTGGTGCAGTCCAGTCACCTTTAACAGATTTTTTTTACATTCATATCAAGTCCAATAAACCCACACCCACATACATATCAGTTCAAAGTCAACAAATTTAAGTCTACAAAAGCAAACAAATTACAAACCAAAATACCAGTTTAATTCATCTATTTCAAGAGACTAACTAGGTTCTTTATAAAGAACGTAACAGGTCATTGTATATATATAATTATATTCATTCAAATCTTATACTAATATATAAAGCGGAAGAGTTTATTTGTTTGTTTGTGTGTGTGTTTGTTTGTTTGTTTGTTTGATTGTTTGATTGTTTGAACGGGCTAATCTCAGGAACTACTGAACCGATTTAAAAAAATCTTTTGGTGTAAGATAGTCCATTTATAGAGGAAGGCTACAGGCTTTAGAACATCACGCTAAGATGAATAGGAGAGGAGCAGCGATAAAAAATATTCCGAAAACGGCAAAATTTTGGGCTTTCCATGCGTGCGCTGAGTAAACGGTGAAAATTACTCAAAAATCATGTATTACAATATTATCCCCCTCTAAAAGATCTAAATGAAAGTCCGCGATAGCATATGTGTAGGTTTTAAGGTTAACCCATTATAAGCATTTTTATGGTTATAAAAATAGTTCTTAAACAATAATTTATATGGCAAAACAACGTTTGCTGGTTCATCTAGTCTAGTATAGCATAACGCTACGACCAATAGGAGCTGAGCTGATAAATGTTACAAAAACGGGTAAATATTCAAACGCAATACAAAGTTTGTTAATTATAAAGATAAATAGGTTAAATTTTTCATTAATTCTTTTAGGTATTAAAGGTTATCATATGTAATAGGTACTACGTATTTCTGACGGAATAAATACATATTCTTTTGTTTATTTATGTATGTCTCTTTTATTCTAAACTACAAGAGCCATCGAACTTCGTCGCGTTTTTGCAACATATCTCATCAATTCTCAGCTCATATTGGTCGTAGTGTTATGTTATATAGCCTATAGCCTTCCTCGGTAACTGTACTATACAACACTAAAAGATATTTTCCATTCAAAGCAGTAGTTCTTGAGATTAGCGCGTTCAAACAAACAAACACTTCAGCTTTATATATTAGTATAGATATTATGTCAAACTAGTAGACTCGGCCACGCGTTGCTGTGACTAAGGTTTACATACTTAATTTAGCAGACTAACGGCCGGTTTCTGAAAGGCTGATCAACGAAAAAATTAAGAAATTCACTGTCAAATCTATTGTCAAACGTC
>DWJN01003132.1:0-14083 GCA_018248895.1 Carystus phorcus | reverse complement strand
TGTACTACCCTTACTTAATGTTGTGACTGTAAATTTTGTTTTCCTTGTGTGCAAAAATATTAAATAAATAAATAAATGATTGCAAAAAATCTGTAACTGTAAAGCATAATAGTAATTTTTATAAAGAAGCATATACGACTTTTAAACAGTGAAGGCTTGCAGTGTTTTAGTTACATGTTTCTTTAGAGTACATGGGAAGTTACAGGCAGAATAAAAACAACAGCTTTTATCTAAGCGAACTTAGTGCCGCCGGCAAGTTGAGCGAAAGCACAGTTGTATCAATTGTATCATCCTTTGTGTAAGTTTGTTGTGAACGAAGTTAGTGGTGTGAGGTTTGAGACATTGGATGAGAGTGATTGGGCACTGAGAAAACCGTGGCTATAGTAGATTAAGAGACGATAAGTTGTAATGAGACGAGAGCAAATAATCATAAAAAATTACTAGATACGAGTATTAATGCTCACTTGGTCTATTAAGTAAGATTAGTTATTCTGGTCAAGTATTAAAATAATTTATTAGGTAATACATAAAATCTCATAAGGAAAAACTGCGTAGCGTTATTTCCATTTTATGTTTCTGATGGTTTATATCTAAGACACATATTTATTTTTAACGATAATCAGTGTATACGTTATTTGTATCGCTATGGGAATTACATGTTTGAGTTAAATATATTTATACGTTTGAATCAATATTTGTTTCTACAATTTATGTGTTATCTTTTTCAGATTACAGTATACTTAGGCAAGAGAGATTTCGTAGACCACATCACACATGTCGACCCGATTGGTAAGTAATTGTTACCTACATACGAATTAATGATACCTAATTTGAACTCATAGGTGAAAATTCATAAGTTCGACTTTCCAATGGATATTATTTTAAATTGGTTATTTTAACATGTAGCCAATAGTTTGATTGAGTTTTACTAAAAAGTCGCACGGTACTGATAGAGATTAGAGATGCCTTCGGACGTTAAATCCGCCTTTTGTACGCCGTTATTTCTTTAGGTTTTGCAATAGATTAAATAAATATTGTTGCATTTAGAATAAAACACCGCTGGAAAACTAGCCAGAAATAGTCAGTGAGTTTTGTATTTTGATTGTAAACTAAAATGTATTCGCGACGTATTGTTTCTTTCAAAGAAATCTGTCCCGATTAATATGAAACACTTATACGGGTTCACGGGTGCGATACGAAGCCTAAAAATGTCAATACTTCCGTGGTTTTTGTGGCAAATATGAGTAATGTTAAAAAAACCAGAAAAGTGTCAAAACGTAAGTGTATAAATATTAAAATACAAACCGTTTTTGATCTGTCCAAATTGGTAAGAGCCATATATGGCTCTGTGATATTGAAGTTACATTTAATGTTTGTATTCTCTCGTTTTGACAATATAACAAAATACAATAACATTCGGTTTACATGATATCAGGTGCTTTGACGTAGGTAATGTTTACTATAATTACGTAATATTATCATCCTTATTCCAGTCGCTTCTAGAGTTACTTGTCAATACACGTTGCGTGTTATAGACATACGAAAACTGTGTGTTCTAACTTAGCTAGTCCTACTCCTAGAGGTAAATTGTTCAATCTAAATATTCTACACAATAATTATAATGTAACTGAATAAATTAATGTCATAGACTTCGCTTCGCCTAGGTTCAGTAGAGGAAAGTTTTTGAATTTATAGTAGAACGACTTATATATTGTAGCTTAAGGGAAATAAATTTAGAAACCTCAAGTATACTTGTATATAAATAGGTTAAGAAAAATCTCTTACACTCCTTGTTGTCATCTGTTGGTCAACCTGTTGTTTTTATTTTATGCTAGCTTTTGCCCGCGGCTTCGCTCGCGTTAAGAAACGTTCATCCCCTATTTTAACCCCTTGGCGGTAGAATTGATCAAAATCCTTTCTTAGCGGATTGCCTACACCATAACATCTACCTGCATGCCAAATTTCAGCCCGATCCTACCTAGATCACTATGTCAGTCAGTCCCCTTTGAGTTATATATGTTGAGATAATGTATTAAATTCTTATTGACATATATTGAAAAGTGTATGGTCTCATAAATAGTATAAATGCTGTAAATTGTTATATTAAAATATGTACCACTGGGAGAAAACTTGTTATAATAAATATACCTAATATAAAGCAAAATATAATTTAAGTAAATTGGATATCCACGAATCAACTGTGAAACTACGTGTCTATAAATATAATACATTTCAAGTAGTCGAAAGTAACTTTGAACACTATACATATATGTATGCATGTGTAAGTAATATATGTATGTTTGATGTACTATTGCAGATGGGGTGGTGTTAATCGATCCGGAGTACGTGAAAGATAGGAAAGTGTTCGGCCATGTGCTGGCGGCGTTCAGGTACGGCCGCGAGGACCTCGACGTCCTCGGCCTCACCTTCAGAAAGGACCTGTATCTGGCGGCCGAACAGGTCAGTAACACCCTCTTTTATGTAAAAAGTAAACTTGTAAAAAGATCAATGTAAATAGGTTATCACTGTTGGAGATAGATATATCATAAATGAAATATACTCAAGGTACGGGTGTGTGGAATTCGGTATGTAATATTGATGTAATTAGTTTTTATTATGGCGTATAGGGACTTTTTTATAAAGAAAATAAATTATAAGTATTATCTAAGGACAAAGAGAACAAACTGTTCATTTTGTTTCATATTAAACAAGCATAGTTAATTTAGTAAAAAATAAAATTATGACCAATGATTTCATTTGCGAGATCTTGTCTCATTGATATCTGCCATTTCAAGATTTGGACAATGCAATATCATTCGTGCGTTTTTGAGCATCGACTTCAAATTATAATTCTGACTTTTTTCTATCTAATAATATATAGTATGTCATAATATAATTTATCGCCACTTATCAATGTATCATCGAGTGGGATTGTAGTCAAACATTAGTTAAATATAATAAGTAAAAATAAATTAAATGACGAAGAAGGCATCAGACTATATGAGACAGCGGTGTTTGCGGAATCATAACGTAAACAAACCGCTAACCGTGTTCAACAATGACAGTTCCAAGATATTGCGGTCCGCTTTCAACGAACGCGTTACTTGGGTTACAAATTCATGAATGAGAATTGTGACCAAGTTTTGCGCAAATGTGGTCAATAGACGTAAGCGATTAGCATATTTGTCACATTAGTTTACAAACTAAAATATTGCACGGTATAGAGGAGGTGAAGGAATATGTAACGTATACCAATAAAATAAAGTATACATAAACTTACGAACTTAGAATTAACTTTCTTATAGTAGTAATATCATAGAGGAACTATACTAGCGTAACAGAGGGTTATCTTCCATACTTCAATTATAACCTCTCTAACTCTGGCAAAAACAGCGCCAGCACTAGCACGAGGAACTAACTCAAGGTGGTAGTTATCTTTTATTGCTACAGTTTTGTATCTACCACAACAGATGGTTGAATATCATTCGTTTATGATGAAATTATAATTACAAGGTGCCATTTTATGTGTAAATGCATATGCTTGCTCTAAAAGTAAGAATAGAAGTGAAAAAAGTATCATATCCGAAAATTTGGTAAGTGGTGCCATCTGTCGCAATTCATATGTCGTTAGAAGTAGAATTTATGAAGCTAATTAGACATGGTAATATGTATAATAGTTTTCATATATTACCGAGGTGACGTTACAGAACTCATATAATGGGGGTAGATCTGAAATGTAAAATGAAACGTTGCGTCCATCAGATATACCCGGCTACGAGTACGCCGAAGCGGCCCCTGACGCGGCTCCAGGAGCGGCTGGTGCGCAAGCTGGGCCCGGCGGCGCACCCCTTCTACTTCGAGCTGCCGCCGCACTGCCCCGCCTCGGTGACGCTGCAGCCGGCGCCCGGCGACACCGGCAAGCCGTGCGGCGTCGACTACGAGCTGAAGGCGTTCGTGGCCGACACGCAGGACGACAAGCCGCACAAGAGGTACGTAAGGAATGGGAGTTGACGAGTGGAATAAATTGCCCGCCTCGGTGTTCCCGTCTGATTATAATATTAATGTCTTCGAGTAGACAGTGAATAGGCATCTACTAAGTTAATGCGCTTTACCATCAGGTGGGATTGTAGTCAAGCATTAACTTATAATTTATAAAAAAAGGCTGCCGATTTGCTACTAAATTCCGCCGTTAGAGTTTGTGATCGTTATTGTATCAAATTACGGGAATTTTTATTAAAAGCGCTCCTTGATTAGGTTAACTTTACTATAATTAATTGAGATCGCATAATCAATCCATTATGGCCAATGGGCCATAATGCACTGGTCTCTCCTCATCCCTGAGGAAGATTAAAGCATGCTCCACCACATAACCGAGACCGGCGGTTTAAAGTGCCCTCACAAACTATATACATTATATATATACCAACCTGGGATGCAGTTTGGAGGGATATATTTGAGTATTTTTTGCATCCAAATTTCTCTATGGATTGACAACGCGGCATTACGGTACGACGTTACGCATGTAAGGGTTCAAGTAGCTAGCTGTTTAGCCCACATTAAGGGGCGGTTTAATGGATAGTACTGTAATGGATCAGTAATAACTTGTTGATTTATGTTATCGACATAGTACACTATAAGGAACCTTGTCTTTCTAGACGAGAAATAGAACCGCGACTTTTAATATAAATTGCTTCCTATGGAATGTTAAGTGTAGTGTAAAATAAATGTTAACAGACAACAATTATAATATAATGTTCATGTATATTCGTCACTGACGTGGTCAGTGGTAACAAGCAGTTCTCAATTACCATTATCGAGTTGTTAGTTACGTGATAAAGCTAAACCTGTTTAGAAACAAGTTTTTCAAGAAATTACTTTTTGCATTTGATTATTATTATTCTATATTAGAATAAGAAATATGAATGAGAATTATACCGCAAGTATATTGTCAGTACGTCATAGATAAATTTTGTTTATCTGTTTTGACCTTAAACCACGAGACTTCTAAATGTTTAATATTGATTTTTAATATTCACTTCTCCATTACTTTCACTATACAATGACATCACACAATAGTAACGCCACTCACTAGCTCTACACTAAGATTCTCTATGGGTTGGTACCATATACAATACACAGACATACATATATCCAGACATATTATTATATACAATACAATATATATCCATAACAAGTTACTGTGGGGTAAATGGTGAGACTAAGAGATTAGTTTGTTTGCCACGCTATATCGATTTGGTAAAGATGGCAACCAGAGTGTCCAAAATTGTAATGGAATCCGACATATTAACGACTGCTTTCTTTCTTACGCTTAATTACCCATATCTTATGCCTCTCTTAGTGCCTTTCATAGTATACAAGATATTGTATGTTATAGTCTTTAAAATATTGGTATTTTTATTTATAGGAATTCAGTTCGTTTAGCCATCAGGAAGATAATGTACGCACCTAGTAAACA
Organism: Carystus phorcus; assembly: GCA_018248895.1. Taxonomy (NCBI): domain Eukaryota; kingdom Metazoa; phylum Arthropoda; class Insecta; order Lepidoptera; family Hesperiidae; genus Carystus; species Carystus phorcus. The sequence goes on along the minus strand of DWJN01003132.1, from coordinate 8,607 downwards.
AGGCGAACAACCCTCTGTAGAGGTGTCTAAGGAGTTTATGATGAGCCCCAACAAACTGTACCTGGAAGCGTCTTTGGATAAGGTGAGCTAGTTTAAAAACTCGAAGACGTACTTAAGAGAAAGAGATGTACAAGAATCGTTAACTAAGTATAAAGTATAAAGTTTATTATTGATTATAAACTTTATATTACGTTGATTCATTTAACTTATTACCTAAAATGGATTATTTTTTTAGCATTTTATACCATATTTTTCCTCATATCTCATATAACAAATCCTATAATTGATTGTAAAAATCACATCCTAATTCCTAGCAGACCTTGCTTTCAGAGAGCAAAATATAGAAACAGATAAATAATAATAAGGAATTTTTAGATATCGCGAAATAAATGCAATCGGTAAGAGCGCGCAATACAATTGCAGGAGCTGTACCATCACGGCGAGAACATAGCGGTGAACGTCCACATCGCCAACAACTCGAACCGGTCCGTGAAGCGCATCAAGGTGTCGGTGCGCCAGTTCGCGGACATCTGCCTCTTCTCCACCGCGCAGTACAAGTGCACCGTCGCGGAGGCCGAGAGCGAGTCAGTACAACACCACTATACACACATACATACGAACCTATCATAGTTACATGTCATCCTCTAAGTTAGTGCGTTCACCGTCCAAGACTGTGTGCTGCTTGCCATCAGGCGGGATAGTGGTCAAGCGTTAGCTTATATATTGTATATATACATATATATATATAATAGTGCCCAAACGACAGACGTTCAAAATTTTTGGTTAATGTTATATTATGTAGATATTGACTGAATGAGCCCTATAAAACATATTGATTTAGTTTACAAAAAACAGATTTCGGTTTAGAAAAGTAAACTGTATTGTAGAAAAATTTACAGTCTATTTAAATATATTGTAATATATACATATGTAATATAGACATATTTTTAGTGTTTTTTTTTGCATTTTGATAGGGCTTTTTGTTATCTGTGACTGTGACTCCTATATATTATTTTTGTTCAAAGTGTAATGCAGTTAATAGTATAGCTGAGAATCCTAGTTGTACCGTAAACATAAACTGAAGGGAACCCTTGTAAGATTTCGTTAAAAATAATTATTTGATTAAACTACCGTAGCACATTTTCGGTAGTGTAACAGGTACACATTTGTTAAGCTTTTAAATACAAGCCTTTCTGATTCAGGGAGCTGAGTACGTGGAAAACATTTACACTACCTATTATTGGATTGTTCACTAAGAAAATAGCGCTAAAGTCGCTGTAAGTAAGTGTTTGCGTGTGGCTGATACGCATGACCCTTCATAAAATCCAAAATCTCCCTAAATATGGACGACCCCGATACAGAAAATTGCCCTTAAACCTCTGATGTAAATATCAAGAAAACATTTTATAACTAACAATATTTCTGAGCATTACATTATATTCAAGTTTTGTGAGACAGTGTTACTTTTAATAAGAACTTACTTCGACTCCATTTGCTTAAGTATTTTAGATGTATATAGATAGAGACGATGATTCTATTCATGGAATATCCATTCAATTAGCATGTTCAAAAGTCAACAAAGGGTGAATTTGTTATATATTTTTGCCTTTATTTTATATTAATGAAAACATCATGACTTTTGATCGGAGTAAATATTCAATAGTCATTTAACGTAAAATATGTATCTATACATTCATGTTTGCGGCATCGTACTTACAAGTCGATAATAGAATATGCTAAAAATGTTAACAAATGAGACCAATAGACTCAAATGTAATTGGTATTGAACTGCTCTATGCTCGAAATTTAAATATAGAAGAAAAAGAAAACGTTTGGAAAATAAATGACAGTTCAATACTAGCTTCTCGCCACTGCTTCAGGACACAGAAAAATGAGCGTTTTTATTTATAAAGAGAGATTAAAATGCTCTCTTCTGAGAAGGAATCGCTTCGGACAGAGTAGCAGGTGGCCTCACCAGAGTAATTCGTATCACATATGAAACGCTATAGGTACCTGTAGATATAGTATACTGATGCGTGGTGTGTTGCGGTTGCAGGGAGGGGTGTCCGGTGGGGCCGGGCTTCACGCTGAGCAAGGTGTTCACGCTGACGCCGCTGCTGGCCAACAACAAGGACAAGTGGGGGCTGGCGCTCGACGGACAGCTCAAGCACGAGGACACCAACCTCGCCTCCAGCACGCTGTGAGTTGACCGACTATTGTTTGACAGTATTAAGAAAAATGTTACACACACATAATGCGAGCTTCGTATCACCTTGGAACGTTTGTCCCGTTTTTGTAATATTTCTCAGCTCATATTGATCGTAGTGTTATGTTATATAGCCTATAGCCTTCCTCTGTAACTGTACTATGCAACAAAGAAATATTTTTTCAGTTCGTACCGGTACTATCAAACTCTTCAGCTTTATATTATTAGTATAGTAGTAGTAGTAGTTGTATAGATAAAAGCGTTCTGCAATTAAATAACTTGAAAAGAATTATTAGTTTATCCAACAATCCATAAAATTAAATATTATATACTTTGTAAGACGTTGGCCACGTGACACAAAACGGTCCGGATTGCGTCGGGTCTACGGTGACGTCACCGAAGGCAGCAAGACGTTGTGACATATTGTTCATAGTAAAGTTTTGGCGGGTTATTGAGATAATGAATTTGTAATTTGATTTATTTTTATTTGTCAAGCGAAATTAAGCCATTCCTTCCTAAAGAGAAATGACAGAAACATGCTGATTATATTTATAAGAATGTAATGATAAAAAACAATAAATATCTGTCATTACTCATTTCAAGTTTTTAAACACATTATTTATAGCACTGAAAATGTTGAACAACTATTTGAAGATTTATTCGTGTTTTATAATTTTCAGAATACCGGACCCTACGCAACGTGAGAATCTAGGCATCATAGTACAATACAAAGTTAAAGTGAAATTATGTCTGGGACCGCTGGGAGGGTGAGTGTGCAACCCTTATAATATGAAATAAGTAATAATTGATAGTGAATTATATGTCAAAACTGATAACATGGTGATATGGTACATAACTGATCTATAATAAATGCTGTAGTTCAACAAACAAGTCCATATAGCTGTTTTCAGTTGATGTTCATTAAGCTCAGTCCCACCTTATAACCATGACACTAGTACGAGCTGGTATTTTGAAACCTTGATTAACACACTACATAGTAACCTACCTTCAAATTCTATCACTCGGTAGCGAGGTAGCTTTAAATAAAATGCTTCATTGCGTATTATAGATGCCTCATATCATAGTACATAAAAATATTGATGCTTATTGGTAATATCACCAGGGACCTGAGCGCGGAGTTGCCGTTCATCCTGATGCACCCGAAGCCGGAGGAGGAGCCCCCGCGCTCGGTGCCGGAGCCCGCGCCGCACATCGCGCACGACCTCATCCAGCTCGACCCGCACCCGTGAGTACCCACCCTCCACACTCCATCACCTACAAATATTAAACATTATTTGGGTGGAACTAACAAGACACATAAATGTAACGTTGAATATAAACCTCTTCCAATTGAGTATTGGTAAGTGCTACCTTGTAACATTAATGTTTAGTAGTTGGTTAGCACTTATTATTTAAACCTGGGAACGATTGGAATCGATAATTTATTAGGATGATGAATAAGGAGGATTACCTGTACATTTATGTCTATGGTGAAAAGTTTATTTTCTTAACTAATAAGTTTATTTTAATAAATGTACTGATTTATCCATAGCGATAATGAAATTTATTTACATTTAATATCTTTTATAACAAGCTATTTTAACTATCGAGGTTTAGTTAGAAATGCCATAAAAATGTAATTTTAATTTAGCCACTTTTACTAATGACATAAGTTGTAATGCGGCCTTATAGTGAGGTACCTGGTGAGTCGGTTGGTACAGTTCCCTCACGTACACACCTTCACACAACAAACTATGTACATATGAAATAGATACCGGGCACAGTCAATAATTGGCAACAGACTCACAGCATTTTACGATATTCACAATACTTGTTACTGTGCACTTCACAAGCATAAAATGCATATTTTGTTACAAGTAAAAAATAATATAAATGTTCGTTTACACCCCGCACTAGGAGTCTTTGTCTGGTATGTTATGGACTTCACAAATATGCAAAATAGCTTCTGTTTAGGAAAATACCAGCGGCATTGCTCTTCGAGAGCTCATGTATAAGTACAAGGAGACAGAAATCGCTTCATCATAATTATGGTTAAGTGGTCCTTCTACTCTGTTGTATTGTTAATAACAAACCTGGGGAATATGCTCTATTACAATTATTATTGAAAGAATATATAGAAAGAAAACATTTTTATTCTATCTCAACTACATGATACCTATTAGGCTTAACAATATATTATGAGTATGACATATGACCTAAGCATCTAAATATGTGTCTAATTGATAAGCAAGTGCCATCGGTATCATACCCTTCCGACGGAAACGATATTGGGGGACCGTAACCCACGCGTTCTGATATACTGCTCGGCCGCCAGTGACGGGAAATCTGTCAACCGAGACACACTCGGATACTTTAAATGCTCACGTCAAACAGTAAACTATATACAGTTTACTGTTTTGATAATCATAATATTTTATTCATTAGTTTCACTGGGTATTTGGATCCGGTGGAGTAGGTGGCGCTAACGACGTAATAAATATAAACACTAATGTAATATTTCAGAGATGAAAACGGACAAGAACAAGACGATGATATAATATTTGAGGATTTCGCGCGATTGCGACTGAAGGGCGCCGACGCAGACGCTTGAACCCACCGCGCGCACCGCACCGGCCACTGCGGCCCCGCGCAGTCCCGCGCCGACCACCCGGTGGACGTTCTCCCTGTACAGTGTAAATGAATCGCTCACCAACCTTCGCGAACCTTCGAGAACCTTCCACTAGGTCCCCGAAGGCTCCGATTGAGTTTCACGCACATCAATGCAATATTGGACCGCGGTCTATGAACGTCTCCGAAATATAGAGTAACATTAATGTCAGAAGCGCAAAGCGTTAGCGTATATCGAACAGGTGTAAATTATATGTGGAAGTTTATTTTTAAATTATAGTTTTGTAGATCAAAATGTACGAGTACAATATTAGGTTTATATGTTAACTTTAACTCCCCACAGTCCTCGGCCATCGGTTTTAGTTTCATTGATCGACGATCGATAGTACAATGTTATGTAATGTGCATTTATAGAGTAAAAGTGTTTTGTACCTTTATGTAAAATGTAATTATTTTATATATATTGTTGTATCGGGATAAAGTTATTAATCAGCATTATTGGTAGCACTGCTGGCTCGGCGGAGCCAAACAATTTTGATCAAATATACATGAAGTGTTCGTTGCTCACTGGACCTAACTATGATACCACAACGTAAGAGAGCCAGCTCTTGTCAGTAACGATGTAAGTAAAGTAATGTCAGTCGGTGAACTCGATGCATGTATCTTATAACATTGTGTACAATGTTTGTAATGTGAGTTGAATGTCATGTGTAGTATCATTTGGTGTATTAGGTGTGCGCCGGTACAGAATTTATAAAAATCATTTAGATAATATTTATCGTCGAGAATTTTAATGTTTGTTAATGTGTTACATAGTTAATGATCGATGTTTATGTATTCGATAAATGTTAATATTTTAATGACGGATATTGACGGAGCACAAATATCGGTATCCTAAGATCAATTGTAAATTTTTTCGTGTGATCGGAAACAAAATATTGTCATGATATTTTAATGTTAATGAGATGAGATCCGACAACAGCAACAACAACTTTTGTTGTATTTATCGCTGTATTTATCGACGTGTTATTTGGATTTAAATTATATGAGAAATATTTTTTGAAAAGATTTAATTTACTTATAATGAAATATCGTCTTAGTTATTTAACTGGGGTTAGTTTAGCTGCTATGCACAAAGAATGCTGCCGGCTAGGGCCGGGCTACACAATAAATCTTATGAAGGTTTTTTAAATGACCATACGTTATGTCACTGTACAGTTAAGTAAATGTTAGCGTAATTTATGTGGCATACTTACTTGTAGTATAAGCTTCGTAATGCACAAATATATTTTACTCTTAACACCTCGCTATACTTAAACAAGCCCTTGTCGCTCTCGTTTATGAAATCGCACCTAAAACATTTCAATGATTTTATACATCAGTATTATGCTTTGAAACAAATGTTAGTTCCACTGTCCCGTGAGACAGTGAACTTCGCAACGCAACAAGTACTTCTACAACCTAAAGGAATGCAAGTAATCCCTTCAATGGAAACATTAACCTCAAGAATTTACATACTTGAGACTGCAATGAACTTAAAAGACTTGAAATCTTGAAGAGAAACATACAATTATATGACTTATGTCGTTATGAAATTGGTTTACTTTTCTCTGTAAGTGTCTTGTTCTATATATCCCAATATTCGCCCTTGCGAAACGCAGCCTATACAGGTAATGTAGTAACAACGTGGATTTAATAATGTGAAATTACTTTCTTGCTAATTTTAGTCGGATATAGTGAAGCAATCATTATTAGCATGGGTCTCTCAAGCAGAAAGCAATCGATCACGTTTAATTATTACGTACTGTTTCTTAAGTTATATCAATATTATTATTTATATAGAGATAGTTATTATAATATGGTAATAAGGGATTTGTATAAATAAATATAATAGAAGAATACTATATGAACAATAAAATCGGCTTGCTGTGAAAATGTCCACATTCTGAAGCTAAACTCTTGAGCACTTTGTACATTTTCAACTAAATGAAATCAAAATAATCAAAATTACTAAAAAAATATGTTTGTGGACTTAAGGAATCGTAATATGAAATCAAGTTGTTGTAACTTTCTTTTTTGCAAAAATGTACATACTTAAATAGATACCCAATTAAATGCAGACCATTTTATGTCAAATAAATATTCATGTTATCTTGAACACATGTCATGTTGCAAGAAGTACCTAATTCTTTGGCTAATGTGCAAATACACGTTTTTTAATTTTACATCGAAACTTTTTGATGTATACTTTTTCAATAAATATGTAACCATTTTCATTGGATTTTTATTTACTCTTTTTTGAAATTTCATTTTAATACAACATCAATTATAATTTATGAATACATATTAAATACTGTAATTATGATATATAAGAAATTTAATATATTTCACTGGCATTGGCAAAATTAAAATTTATTGCGATTCGTGACTTCTATAATGGCTTAATCAATGAACAAAAAATAGACAGATTTAAAAAATACGCCGAATTAAATATTTAGATTTTCAAACTTATAGGCTTGAAGTGTGCATTATTAAGAATAACTCAGAAAATACCTACTAGACTAGACAATAAAAAGAATTATTCGGATCCGTACACCCAATAAAAATTTATTAAGTAAGACACAAAAAATACAGTCGAATTCAAAACCTTTTTGTGAAAATAAATGTAGTTCATACCAATTTACCGTGCTAGGGAATCGAACCCGAAATTGTAGGCAGTTTGTACGGGCGACATAATTAAGCTTTACCTAAATTTATTTATTTAGGCTTTATCGTCCACATTAAAAATGATGGTACGAATGGCGAGCTTAATGCATTGTCTACCAGCTAATAGTTAGGCCAAACAAATATGCACAAAGAGAATATATAACAGAGTGATTTCAGGGATGCCGAGTGCCTAAACTGCAAAAGAATTTGAGACAAATCCAGATCGATGCAGTGGAATAAGAACGTAAGAGTCAGAGCTAAGCTGACGATTATGTGAAGAATGGAGACACAAATGGAGATATTGAAATTTTGAATTTAGATAGTATGGGGTATGAGAGTCAAAGAGGATAGTAAATAGAGTACAGCGTAACCTAATTGGCCGTCGCTCTCGGAAGACAAACGATATGAAGAACATAATCACTTTCATAGACAAAAAACAAAGCTAACGGCATTGTATGAGACGATCCAGTTTGTCAAATTAAGTTATAAAACCGCATACATTATAAGAGAATTAAGTATTACATCTTTATAAAAAAATATGTACGGTATACTTATCTTACTGTTTCGTTACAATTTATTTTGTAAACCAGAGGTACAATATAATCCAAATACAAATGTCCCGCCATAGCGTCATATTTAACAGCCTTGGACATGATTATTTTGGCCTACTAAAATTTATAGCGTAGTTATCATAGACACGAAATACATATAACTGCCATGTCTTAACAGATAAGATAGAGATCTTGCAAAAAAATGAATAGACCTATAAATAAAGTCTATATATAAATTCACAAAATTTTGTCTCGTATCTCGTATAATGTTAATTAAGAAGATAAATAGGCAATTACTTATCTCAATATTCCATGCGTTTTCTACGATATTAATAAAAATTATTATAGTCTGTAGTCTACAGTTTGCAAATTAAACCTGTGGTCCATTACGTATAAAAAGGCTCACTGAAGTTAGCCCCCCTGTTTTTGATTTTTGTCATTTTTTCATTTTGAATCGTTTGTTCGTCGTTAGTTCGTGATTGTTCGAAAGTAAAAATCGTTTGTTCGATTCTAGTT
>DWJN01003131.1:0-14085 GCA_018248895.1 Carystus phorcus | reverse complement strand
CTATAGCCTATAGCCTTTCTCTATAAATGGACTATCTTACACTAAAAGAATTTTTCAAATCGGTCCAGTAGTTCCTGTGATTAACCCGTTCAAACAATCAAACAAAAAAACTCTTCAGCTTTATATATTAAAGTAGATATAGATTTTAACCAAAGGTACACAGCTGAAATCAGTTCAATCAACGTAAACATTTAAACTTTTCAGATGAAGTTGAAACTGACTTCCTTTGTGAAAAGCTCAATCAAATGAATGAATAGAAGTAGTTTTGCCCCGAGACAAGGCCGTCTATCCTCTAATTATCACAGCGTTTCACTTTCATTACTGAGCATTATATGAAACGAACATTGGATAATCCATTCAGATTAGTGAATATCGTAAATAAATTCGATTACCAGCCAGTGCAGCCATATATTAAAAAGACATAATAATTATGTCTTACGTTCTACGTTTCTTTAACCATATTAGTAAACCCTAGAATTAAATACAGAAGCCAATCTCATGCTGGCAAACAAAACTACCTTCAAAAAAAAGAGTATGCTTTTACTAAGTTAATGCGTCCAATATATTGGATTTCTTCTTCACTAACTATAACGTGGGGTTAATGTCAATCATTAACTTATATTAAATTAATAAAAAAGATCAGGTTTTCATAGAAGGCGAATTAGGTCTGTTTGATACAACATATATTCCCATGGGTTTAGAGCAGACAACAAAATAGAATTTACTATACTTGTCTGCTCGTCTGTTGACAGTTACATAAAAAAAGGAAGACAAGGACCCAGACCGTGAATGTCAGTTTAAATTCTTCATATTTTTGCTTCACTGGGAATCGAACTTGAATACTCACCGAAGGATCGTCCGGCACGGTAACCACTGTGCCATACAAGACATCAATATATATAAAGTAGTTGTAACTATTAACTAGTATTGTATGTATACATCACGCACACGCAACATCGTTAAAATAATAACATAACGAACAGCAATTTCAGTTTCATCTCATTATAGACATCGTTAAAGGATATTTTACTTAAACTGAGTTACGGTTGTAGAAAGGATACGGATTGTACAATGATATAAGTAAATTTACTTTTGTACAATCTTCAATCTTCACGTACAAAGGGACAATGACCATGGTAAGAGAAATGACGTGAATCTATGACCTCGGCAAGACGGTCTGTAACTCCGTACCCAGTACCTATTACCTACATATGTATATGCTTCCGTTTGCGAGGAACAAATGGTGATAACTACGAGTATCTAAGGTATATTAAAAAAAAAATTAACAAAAAAAATTTCAGTTTTTCAAAAATAAAATTGAAAAATAATAGAAAAATAAATTGCACTGTATTTTTAATGAATAATAAAATAGCATTATAGTAAAATTATTGAAAAAAAAAACGGAAAAATATATTTCTTTCTTTTCTTTTCCTTACAAGTTTTTTCCAAGACTCATCAGTGGTAGCGTATCGTAGAATGAAAGTGGATAAATTAATTAAAAGAAGCCTACAGGCTCAAAGGACACGGTCACAATATTCCGAAACCTCTTCGAAATGGCTGGAAACCTATTTGAATGCGGAAACTCGGTAGATGAGCATTGAAGCAACCGTGACTTGCCGGACAAAGAGAAAATTCAATAGACTTCAACAATCTTCCTGGATTCGGGCATTGTACGAAATGAAATGAAATAAAAATTTATTCGAAGTTGGTTTTACAAACACTTGGAAAGTCAAACAACGCCATCTCTCCAACAAATCCCTACGGTGAATGATCGTGGAAAAAGCGATAAGGAAGTCTCAAAAAGTTTTTCCCAGTTTACAGATAATGCTTAGGTACCTACCGTTACTTTGTCTACATAATTCAAATGTATATCCAATCAGTCTTGTCTTTAAAATAAAGGTCTAATTAGTGCTCCGCTACACACTCATAGCGTAGGTAGCCCATACTAGTGCTCAATAGCAGATTAAGGAAAAATAATCGTTTTAGATTGACCCCGTTTAATTCAGACTAAAACCCCCCTAGGGGCCTATTTTAACGGTTTTTCCAATCACTCTGATGATATTTACGTAAGCACCTATCTAATGAATAAATAAAAAACAATCTTAATTAACAATAATCTTGATGTAGTACGAAACGTTGTTTGTCTCGTATTACGTTACAATTTACGGTAGGTCGGATACCTACCGTGTTGTGGTTACAGCGAAGTAGGTATATAAATAATAAAACACCCCATATGTAGGTAATTATAAAATACTAGTGGATCCGGCGAACTTCGTATTACTTTGAGACATTTTTATCACATTTCATGTAAAGTCTCGGCTCCTATTGGTCTATGTTATATAGCCTATAAAAAAACCTTTCTTAATAAATGGACTATCCAACACAAAAATAATTTTACAATTCCAACCAGTAGTTCCTGAGATAAGCGCGTTAAACCAAACAAACTCTTCAGCTTCATTATGTATATAAGTACAGGCAGATAGATTAACTATCCGTAGAATTTTTTAATTCACCTAACTGTAGTTACCTGCTCTACTTATGTGTTCAGAAAGTGAGAACGGTAACTATTAATCCAAGGCCTAAAAAAGCAACTATGGTAACTAAAATTGGAATAATGACAGCTCACGTACAATATTACCGCCACTTATTAGACAATTACCGCATACCGTCTTCTGCGGGTGTCATAATTAATGCTTACTCACGAAACATCCGTTCACCCTCATCGGATTAATTCGAGATCAATTAAAAGCGATATGTTTTAATTAAACACGAGTTTCTATTTCGTTTAGTTTTTAATTTGTGTTCTTCACATTAATCAATTTGAACCGATGCATATGATATGCATGTATACTTATACTTAAACAAATGTTGGTATACACTCGCTATCAGATAATGAAGATAACTTCGGTCTAAGATTGTACACAAATATGTCGGCATTAGAGGCTTGTTAAGTTTTCGGTATCCACAAAAGAAATTTAACGACATTCGATGCCTGAATATCCGACTTTCTGAATACATCCCTAAAAGAAGTAATCTTTAAAAATACTTACCTCTATTAAAGATGCAACAGGATTTTCTGGTCGCTTGCTCTCGATTCAGATGCTTTCCACAAAATTGGAGACACAAAATTACTCAAAATACAACTTTAGATTGTAAATATTTTATGAACTAAAATATGAATTAAAAAAAAATTAAATCAACGTCAATCAAACCGAGTTTTGTTTAAAATTATATTCTATCCACGCTTATACACGTAAAGTTTTTGACGTGTGAACTTGTGCACGCACGTTGAACGCGAAGCGATCGGCCACCACCGGAGCCGACGCAAGACTGGTATTGTGTATCTCTGGATTCCCGGCTCTCGCGAGCTTTCGGAGCCGGCAGCAGGGTATAGAGGCAGGGCAACCGTCCCGCTCGCTCAACCGGTCACCTGCCGCCTAAAAAAATAAGAAGCCTTACGTTTTCGGCGAAATATGAACCAAACCAAACAGCACTATACAGGATACAGGTACGCGAGTTCGTGCATCGCATTGACAGACATCCCTTACCCCCACGGAACTCAATTCTACGGAGTCGGTTTACGACTAACGATTTATCCACAGCCGTTCACACGCCGCGAACTATAATTTGGATACATTATCTATCACTCAAGATCTCGTATATTGCGGCAACGCGGTGAGAACGATGCGGCCTATAGACATAGCAACTAATGTGGGTATTAGCTATCTGTAGATTGGATCGTTGTACCAGTAGGATGCGTTAGCGCCAGCTTAATAACACGCCGTTTAAACAATGGGTGTTTTAGCGTGCCACCAGTAATCATCGATACAAACTGACCCGTCGTTCTAAGATATACTGGAATCAATTTACCCGTTGTTTTGTGGTTTATCGCTCCTAAGACGATCCTAGATCAATATTGGAGACCACAGAACAAAGTGTTGTTTCTCAGTGATCCGTTTGCATATTTTTTTATCAACAATTTGTAGCTGCTACCTTATACGGTGTTATAGTTTACTTATTTCCTTTCTTAACTCTAAAATGAGGTCAGTGACCTAATCTAAGTATAAACAGAACAGTGGATATATTTCCGGCTCGACGTAGTTAGAAAATAAGCTGGTTAAAAAGCATGAAGTAGGGAAATTATTATTAATACTTAACTTGACTATACTCCTCTATAGTTGTGAAATATTTGAGCGTAGTAGACACCTACTAGTAATCCGCCACAATTGTCTAATACTTACTGGCTAAAAGCGTTATAATCTCAAAATGATTATCCAAAAAACATAAGAACAAGATAATCTTACTTAATTTAATCCCTTTACCTATTTTATATATTCTTGCTTCTTATAATTTGTCGAATGGACAAAAAATATGTATCTAACGGCGAAGGACACAAAATGTGATCCATTTATCCGAAAAACTTGCACATAACTTTAACTACACTCAAAATAAGGTTTAGGTATATACATTTTAAAAACAGTTTTAGCTATTATTAAAATACATAGCACCCTTAGGTAAAAAAAAAACATAAACTCAAATATCCATTTTTTTAGCTGTGCCCTTATATTAGTAAGGGTGCGACATGTCTAAATATTCGACTACATGAAGTTATTTCAAGGAAACAATAAGAAAGATACACTCAGCCCTACATAAGCTACCCATCGCAATACAACAAAATCGACACGCAGTGACTTAAAGCACGACTTTCCAGATTGTTTTAAAAACAAAACAAAACGTCTGATAGCTCGCCCAGCTTACCATTCTAGATTTCACACTCTAACCAGTACGGAGGCTTTATTCTACTTAAAAGTTTACTTTAGCCAACCAACGTAGAAGCCGGCTATTTACTCTGTCTATAGACCACTGGTTGCCCAAAATAGCCGGAACACGGTCTGTAGAACTCAATTAAATAACATTAAAACAGTTCAGAAAAAAATGTCTATAACTTTCGAGTAATTATAGCAATGTGTAATATGTAGAACGTAATTAGTTTGGTTCAATAGTAAAGGTGGAATTTTGCGTATGTAAGGACAGATGAATATGTCTACTGCATGTTATAGAAAAATAACAGTAAGTACTGTATGTTTTTTACCTATTCAATTACAATCAAAACGTAATCTAGCCATGCAGAAACCGACCAGGAATTTTATTTTGAAATTAATTATGTCACCTCGTACAGAAGAAAAAAAATTGCAAACTTAATGCATATTGGCATAAATACACTAATTTTCACTCGCGGCTTCGCTTCAGTACGTATTTTTTTAAGTTTTTTTTTAATAATAAGTATCCGATGTCGTTTTAATACCTGTAAGAATACGTGTACAAAGTTTCATGATAATTGGTTGAGTAGTTTTGGCGTAAAAGCGTAACAAACAAAACTTAGATTCACATTTATAATAGGTATTAGTATATGTAGATATAGATAAGAGAAAAGTGAGTTCATCCAATATGGTTCTATAAAAAATGTTCTCGTAGCCGTTTATTAAAGGATTTAATTTACCTAGATTAAAACTATTTTACACGCAGTCTATTTAAAGCAACGCTTATAAACAGGTTTACATTTATTACACATATATATTATATCTCAGGAGAATTTAAACATTAACCGCGTTTAAAAAACTGTTGACCAAACTCAGACCTCGATTATTACAACTAATAGCATTCAAAGTTAGTAGAATAGGGTCTCAGACTGAACCATAGCAAAGGACACGGCAAAGCACTCAGAAAGTCTGCACCCTAAGCTTAAAATAGAGCTCCGACGCCACAGTTATATACTTTTTAAAGTCCTGTTTAAAACAACGCGTCGCTCTTTCTTACTCCCCGATACTATCAGAAATTCAGAGTCGCAAAGTAGGAATATCGTAAATCTAGCGTTTCAAATATCTATTATGAATATCTAACTACAAACATAGTGATAAACTAATAATAAACTAAATTTGCATTCGATTTTTAAATATATCTTTGTTATTGTAACAAGTACCTATTAGAAACGATTAATCATAACCCACAGTGATTACAAAGTTAGCTTTAGATTAAAAAAAATGATTAAATACAAGTAGATATAATCAATTCAATATTATTATTCTAAACCAACATCAGTACAGTCAAGGTGTTACGATGTAATCATAACTTTGGTTAAATATGAGCAGGTTGATTTCACAAGAATATTTTAGATTACGTCAATTAAGTCAGACTTTCAGATTTCCTAATGCACTTCAAAGTCTTATTATTGCACTGTCGCGTCGTAAATATAAAACATTAAAACTGCATTATATTTTAATGAACACCATAGCGATGAAAAACAATAGATACTTCGATTTTTATATACATATATATTTAATTTTATTTTTATGACGTATTGTTTTTTACTTACCTCAGTCTGTTTATGGCCATCTGTCTTTTTACATATCAATGGCAAACATTTAGATTTCCGCTACAGAACAAAAATATCTCTTTGCTATTCCATTCACATTTCGCTGTGAATGTTAGCAAACAAATCTAAATCTTAGACCACCCGAGATGTAACGCTCAGTATCTGGAACATTTAAAATTTTGCCACAAGAAATATCTGCCATGCATCGCTTATTTATCTTCACTTATATCTTTAACATTCAGGTAAAGCATAGAAGGTTTAAATTACTCTCAAATAAAGAAGTATACAGAAAGAACAAAATAGAAACAGTCATTCCCGTACAATTGATGTTTCAATATCTAAAGCAAGGATCACAGCTAGCATCTAAGTCGATGTTTAATTCACGCATTAGTTTGAACAGATCTCTTATCCTTTAATCGCATTAAACTGTTCATAGACCTGAGTCCTGACTATCCCTCAACGCCACTCCGTAACGCTCGTCGCTCCTCTTTGAAAAATGGTCGAAGTTTGTCCTTGAATAATAATGCTATCAACTGGTCGGGTCTTTCTCAGATCCTTCACTATTGGAAAGAAATTGATCGAATTCTATCCGAAAAGAATCCTTTTAGGGTATGGTTTTTTATCGGTAGACGAAAATAGAAACCGTAGAATTTCTTTCCAGCCTGTACAATTAACTAAAGAGAAACAGAATGAAATATAATGACGTACCCTTCAGGTAATGTAAATTTGTTGGCCTCATAATTACTGTTCTGGTGAAGCCAGACTGAGGAATCTGAAAACCTTTTATATTCCAAAAATAAAAACAAATATAAATATTAATTTAAAACCCCCTTACAAAAATAACCCCTTAAAAGGTAATCTACTCATTGAAAGTCAATTACAACATGCTCAATGACGATACCTTAGCTAACAGGAGTTGGATATCCTGCCTTATTTGATATGCATACGAAGTTATGCTGTAGAACGCAATGTTATAGAAGTCACAAAATACTATGTTTTGAAGCGATCTGACAACAGACAAAGAAATTAAAAACGACTAGAGATAGAGAAATGATCTTCAAACAGATTTTCTTCAATCGTGGCTAATAATATAATTCTCTCGAAAGTCCTCTTTCAGAAAAAAACTAAACCAAATCGGTTTCTTAAGTAGTTTAGAAGCAACAACACCATAGGACTTGCACCCAGATATACAGCTATACAAACGCCCGTCTTTCTACATCGGGGGTTAAAAATATCACTCACAATCTATCATCACTTGCGCACCTCCAGAAGGCTATGTAAGAATTTTCCTTGAATAATGTACGGAATATTTTAGCCCAAGGAGTCCAATGACGTACAATTCGTCGAATAGCTGTATCGGATATTAGATCACTATCACAAAGCATATTTTACCGTACACTTACTCATGTATTGTCATTGTGTAACTCATAATTCATACTTATACATAAGGACGTGCACAAATGTCCGAGCATTAAAATATTAAGCACAAATACTATTAGGTACTTGTTTGAGTTGTATTGCTCAGTATTTAGTCGGTACGCGACCGCATCGAAGAAATTCAGATGAAAATATCTTCATTATAATAAATAACACTTATATTTCGAAATAATTACGAAATTACATGATTAAATTAATTACGTGGGGCTGGCGTCAAGCATTAACTTATATTAAATTAAAAAAATATGGTGGTGGTAAAATATGGTGGTTGTTACAATTTGTAATAAATCTATTGAGTGATAAAAATTTTCTTCTTCAACATATTCTTAATACAAAAGAAACAAAGATACATTAATTACTTGTTTTGAACGTAACTAAAAGTAATATAGCAACACCTCAGTTGTAACGTTCCTTTACACAACATTATTTGCACTCCGGTTGTAAAACTTCAGTAAGAACTCAGACTTACTGCATTGAATCTGAATGGTCCACTTTACGGTCCCGTACTTAGCACTTTTATCCTAATAATAATAGAAGAATCATAGACCGCAAGACCGAAAGCATTAATAACTGAATGGTGGCCAAGAAAGCAGACAGATCTTGAGGAAGGACTTTGGATAGTTCCGAAACTAGTCGAGCTAATTAATCGAAAATAAATATACCTAGTGCGAGCAAGCCAGGATGTTTAGGGACAATGTACTTAGACTCTCACAAATCGTTTAGTACTATTAAAAAAGCAGAGAATTGCTCTATAACTTCTTTTAGTACAACAATAAGAACTGAATACGGGTATGTTGACATTACATATAGTTATGCATATGTTTGGAGGATTAAGTATATACTCAATAACACAATACCGATCCTTTCAAATGGCTCAGACATTTCACTATTTTTACACACATATAAAACATTTTATTACTGCATGTTGCTCGTATTTTGAATTAATTCAACGGAATGGGTTATAAATACGTCGTTGTGTACCCTAAGTGAAAGCTAAGAGTCTTGCGACCACCCGTATCCACCTTTACATCCACTGCTTAGGGTTGCCAGGATTTTTAAGTAAGTAAACGATCCCTAATTTTGTAAACAAACGGGCTTTGCTTATTTATATTAAAACGCCAATGCATAAGCTATGAGTGTTGATTAAGTTCTGCCTGTCATTATACGCTTTGATGGTCATTTTTCCAATAAGATTAATTATTTCGTACCATTAATTTAATTGAATGCATTCAATGCAACACTATAGATATTTTGATATATAAGTACCTAGTATTAGAGGTCTGTCTAGTTAAACAATGGCATAAGAAATATTTACTTTTTGTAAAGTATTGAAAACTTCACTGACTTCTTTGCAAAATAACTTTAGTTAAGCTATTTATTCATGCATAAGGATCGGTCGTATTTTTTTGTTCGGAACAATGTACAAGACTACGATAGCGTGATTCAGGTTTTGACCCTTTTGGCGCAACGTAAACATGTGCGTACAGTCGCCACTCTTTCTTTAAACTACGTAATGCAGACTTACTTTCGTAATGCGCAATAATATAATGACACTGAAGATACACACGACTAATTATTTAGATTTTGTGCTAAACAAGGCGTAGAAATTGTTATATTTTATGTTTTGAGAGGAAGCCGAGGAGCCTTTTCAACAGTTTTTCAAAAACTTTCAACATTTCAACAACAATAACTATAAAAAATTGGCATAAATTATCGGAGTCACGATCGCTATTCATTGTCGTAGGCAATTTAGTTTATTATCTAGCAACCCTAGGTCCAGTCCAACCTGTTTGTGCCTTTGGCCGCAAAGCTTTTGCCTTTCATCTTTTTCAATTACTCGTATTATTTACACAAGCTTCATTTGATCTCCATTGAAGAGCCTTCTCCTGTAAAGCGTATTTCCGGTCAAATAATATAACTCGGTAAATGGATCAATCCCACTTAATAAATCCATAAATAAAAATAATTATAAACTATATTTGAAATACGTAAGAGATGTTGCCGGGTCATTTATTTCTTTTTATACACGCAATTTTTATTTTTAACCCGACTCACTTGATATCTTTGCTATAGTTTTTATTTTTTATATTAGTTTTTATAGTGGTCTAACTTAGCATTACCTTTTAAGTATGATGGTGTTAGCATTTAAAAAAAAAGTGTTACCGCCAAAATGTTATCGCCCTAGCCATGCCCGCCATATTGATGTACCGCTTTACCCACAAACAGGCAAGCCAGACAGTGGAGGAGGCATCAATATGAGTCAGCTTTCGCCAGGCCTTTTATAATCTTTTATGATAAGTTAAAGATAATAATTTCGATATGCTAGCAGTTTTGATCTATTATGGTGCCAGTATTTGAAAGCCTAAAATATATTTGTTGCAAATTATTCCCCACGTCTTTTTCGCGGTTAGAATCTCCAAAGAATATCAAATATTCTTGAATTATTTTGCGCTCAGATTATACAATTATATACTTATACTTATTTTAAAAAAGTTCTTTAAGTTATTACAAGCACATACTTTTTCTATTTATTTTTATAATAATTAATTATTATTTTTTTATTTATCTAATTGTATTTAGATACTTAATTAAAAACTCAACTACTAATTATTTTATAATCTGTAACCATTTTAGTCAACAAAATTTATTACTATCTTTATATTGCCGAGTTTAAGAAAAAAATGCATGTATTTTCTTTCTTTTTTTCAAAAATATCTGTTAATATATTTTAAAATACACAGCTTTGTAAACTCGCGAACGGAGTAAGTTTATAATCTGTTCAGGAAGTTCCTTTAGACAAATTATATTTTTCTTAAGACTACCTACAGAACGCAAAAATGTCATAAAATCAAATATTTATAGTAGGTATCTATAATTAATGCATGACATCGTCTGTTACTAAAAATCGTTTACAACCATAAAAAAAAACTTTAAACGTCAGTTTCATTTTTATTGTCAAAATGATTTTCGATATTTTGTAGTGCCAAGTGTGCAAGTCCAATATTTTCGATTTATTTTAATTTGTAATCTATTATTATCTTAATAATTATTAAGCACGACCCTCCAAAATGGCAGGTAATCAACCTTATAGAAACATAAATGAGCTCGTTATAAATTACAATTTGTGTAATAATGTAGATAAATATCTTTTCAACGCCGATTTTGAAACCCATAGTGAAATTTATACAAATTATGTTATTATTGGTTATAACATCCGTACAGACCGTAATAGATTATATTTGAAGACAGATTATTAATATTAACCCTCATCAGAATCTTTCATTGCGATCGCCTTGGCCTAGATAAATAATGGTAGGGCGAAATAATATCTAAGGAACACGCAATGGGCCTAGCGAAAACTGAAGCTTCATTGTAGTTCATTCTTTAGGAATTATTGAGAAAATGATAATAGATAGTAGTGATAGATTTTAGCCACATTAGATCGTGGTTTAATTTGTTTTTTATTATAACTTAAAAATTTTAATACTATTTATCACCGACATTTCTATAATCATATACGTAAAATTGTTCCAAATCTAAATTTTAATTCATTTAGATTTAAGTACTATATTCAAAATCAGGGGTGGTTCAATTCTCGTATGCAGATAAACATAATTTATAAAGATAACTAAATTGCTATTATTGCCCACAGACGAAACAGCCGTCCTGTTAAACATCAGTGAAATGATAGACTTGGCGATTGGCACGCCGGAGGTAAAAAACTTAATTAGTTTTTATCACCCCAGTAGGTACAACCTGTCTAGTGATAATGATTTGATGTCGAATCTGATACTCATACCCGCAATTTGAAACGGCTATGTAATAATGTTTGCTAGTAATCACCGCCTTAGCATGCTAATTTAAAGAGCTTTTATATACCTACCTTAGGTTTGTGGTCAACCCAAGTGTCGGAAATTTTCGTATCGACTGAAAGTCTCCAACGTTGCTTAAGACTGCTGTCTGCGATGACAACCCGGATCGATGGCTTAACGTGCCCTCCGAAGCACAGAAACGCTCAAAAAGTTTTTGCCTCTAGCGGTCACCCATCCATGTACCAACCGCGTCCGCAGTTGCTTAACTCTGTCGATGTTTTAGGATCGACGCGAGCTGCCGGGCTCTAATATAATATTACGGTATAATAATAACGTGGAAGTATATCTTTTTTTCCTTAAACCAGGAAATGAACGGGAAATTCCCATCAACAAATTCTACTTCCATATTGATATGCCTGTGACATGATTGTTCCGTGTTGAAATAATAAAATTTTAAGA
This sequence comes from Carystus phorcus, assembly GCA_018248895.1. Classification (NCBI taxonomy): domain Eukaryota; kingdom Metazoa; phylum Arthropoda; class Insecta; order Lepidoptera; family Hesperiidae; genus Carystus; species Carystus phorcus. The sequence goes on along the minus strand of DWJN01003131.1, from coordinate 2,004 downwards.
TAAGCTATATGTAATTAATCCTTAGTTTTAGTTTTGCTCTATAGAATAACTTTATGAAATAAATAGTCCTCAGACAATTATTTATCTTTCCGGCGTAAAGTCAGGACACGGCTGGAAACACATTCAAAATAGAACAATGAGATCATACCTAATCTAAATGTGAATTTGTGTTAATGACTCAACGTGAATGTGCATTATATGTACTTACACAACATGCATACACGCAATATATGTACACGTTACTCACTTTAGAATCATAATTTTGTAAATTTGTCGTGTCATAGTGTTTTTACATTCAACGACACGATATCGTTAGTGTCTGGGTTGCTTTCTTTCTTTTTGAAGGAAAACGTCGTGATGCATTTTGTTGTAATGTTGTTCTTAAGTTCATAAACTGTAAATTATATTTTTAGTGCCGTCATACATTTTGGCGTTTCTCATGAATCACTATCCTATATTAGAAGCCGTATTAAAATTTACAGTATATTGTAAGAATGCAACTTTCAATTACACAGAGATTAGGTAGATAGGTTGTAGCCAATCCAGCCGAAGGACAACTATTGTAGTTTTGCTTCAAGTTGAAATACAAAATTGTTGAACACCTAACAATTCGTCGGTGTATTATATTAATACGCCAGTTAAGGGGAGTCAGTCATTCCTTTATCAATAATCTATCAGCGTTGTTACCCTATCCACTAAGTTCCTTGCAATAGCTTTATACTCTTATATACATATGATAGTATATTACATAGCAATGTTTCGACCCAATCGTATGGTTCGTATGTACGGCTTAACTTTGAGATTCATGCAAATACACATCGTGAATCGGTATTATTGTAGAAATATGCTACAAAGCAAGATCCCATGCGTTTAAAATTATGTGTTTAAATAAGCAATCCACATTTGTCCAGTGAGGCAATAAAATATGGCAATACGCTCGCATACTGAGAGTAGTACCAAGTCGAGTTGTATTATTTATGTGTTATGACTCGTATCATAGGATAATAATATCGTATCGCGGTGTATGAAAGTGAAAATAATAACATAAATCATTACTTCATCCAGACAGGATCAAATATAAATTTACAGATATATTCACTTAATTGCATGGAGAATAAATTACCTATTAACCAGAAATTTGTCTTTGTCAAAGAACTCTGTGAGCCAAGGTTTTCGTTGATTTGTTGTTTTCTGAAACAAGAGCCCAATAATAGAAGATATAAGGAAAATTACGATATAGTTTTTACCTGACTAAGGATATCAGCAATGGAACGGCAACGTGGCTTCATGATGCATGTTGGCATCTAGACAAGGGAGCCTGGTAGCTATTTCTAGAGGAGCTTAGAGATCCATGGTATCTCCAAACATAGCTTACAATGGTATGCTAAACTATCACTTAGTTGAGTCGTTCAACTGCCATCCCATAATATTCAATTTATATCCATTAAAAGGATGTTGATGGCAGTCTTTTTTGATTTTTTGTAAGGTAGATTGGAGTGGTAGACTTTGGCATGCTTCAAACGGTTCTCCACTGTCTGGCGCAACAACTTCGGGTACTTGGCAAGAACGTGGAGCTTCGTGGTAGTGTGGCAGCGTTACCCGTCGGCAGAGAAAACGCACAGACAATTGCCATTAGCGAATACATCGTGGATACCGATGCGGTAATGAAAAAACACTTCAATGCACAGAATTTCGTTAAACTTTTGTTTATAATGTCACTTACTTTTATTTATGTAGAAAATACAAAAACAATAATGGTATGTATACCTTTTCAGCCGCAGGAACCGAAAATTATAAAAAAAGCTGAAGCCAGTAAGTAAAAATAAGCTTATGCTGTGCAATTTAAAAAAAATTAATGGAGTTAACAAATGATTCGCTAACAGTGAGGCGTCATCGACGGCTTACTTACAAACAAGGAAATAGGAACTGGAGAATATGAGGATATTTATGTGGTTTGCTTTCATAAAAGGCAGATTTTTTATAACACTGTTGAAAATATTGCAA
>DWJN01003130.1:0-14085 GCA_018248895.1 Carystus phorcus | reverse complement strand
CGGAACTATTCCTTCCTGACAAGGGATCAATATGTGGACTCCATATTGTTATCGACTCTACAACAAGTCCCAGAAATGGGTTACTCGTTCAAGGTCAATAACAACTCATAACAATTTAAGCGATAGATAAAATGAGAAAGTGAATTATGCGTTTAGTAATAAATGTAAGTATTAATAATTCCAGTATTAGAATATTAAAATATCGTTTTTCTCCAACGTTATAAAATATATTTTTGTTATAAAAATTGCATTTTATAGGTATGTAATATGTTATTGCCTAAAATTTTTTGTACAAACATTATTAAGTTAATACGCAAAATTAGATTTTCGAAGATTTAACGATTCATGATTTCACGTTTAAATGTTTTTCATTACGACTGTCATTAATTTACAGCAATAAATCTTTGTTTAATTTATTAATTTACAATAAACAACCTCACGAAATATGATTTTTTTTTTAAATATAAGTATTATCACCATTTAATGTTCACATATTTACCCGCAACGAGTCATAAGGTAACAGTTCTTTTAGTATTTATTTTTGTATGTATAGAAAGTATTATTGTTATTATATTATTGTTGTTATTGATATGATTCTACGCTGTAATATATACTCATTATTGAATTTTAACTATAAAAATGTACTCGAATTCCATGAATAGATGACAATCAAAAGCGGCTTTAAAAAATATGTAAATATAACAAGTGAGTGGGCAATAAAATATGAAGTTATAAATAGATACGGTGTGACGCAATTCATCATTAGTCGTATAGATATTAAGAGTATGCGGCGCGACACAACATTATCTGTATAGCATGTGCTTGCAAGCGCACACGCATTTATATTTAAAAGTTTTGTACTCGCTTGGACTTGGTCGCGATATCGGGTGCCGGCCTTCTCGCACCGATTTATAGACCCTTCACGATCACCGCATTACATCAGTGTCGACAAACCAACCGAGAGCGCGTATCATTAACCTTTACAATCCAAGTGTAAGGTGACTTTATTATGGCCCCGGTCGAAAACGAAATCAAGGCATCCGCGTTGGACCTGATTGGTAACACTCCGATCGTCGCGTTAGACCGTCTCTATACAGGACCAGGGCGCATTTTAGCCAAATGTGAATTCATGAATCCCGGTGCATCAATAAAATGCAGGTCTTCTTTGCACATGGTACAGGAAGCTATAAAAAATGGAGCCCTCAAACCCGGTGGACCGGTGTTAGAAGTCACTTCTGGGAACCAAGGTTGCGGTCTCGCAGTGGTTTGCGCTGTTTTGGGACATCCTCTCACCTTGACTATGTCTCAAGGTAACAGTGCTCAGCGCGCAGTGCATATGGAGGCTCTCGGAGCTAAATGCATCCGGGTTCCTCAAGTAGAAGGTACTTACGGTAACGTAACCCTTGCGGACGTGAAAGCAGCTGAAGCAGTCGGATTGAAATTAGTCGAAGAAACCGGTGCATACTACGTGAACCAGTTCAACAATGAGGTGAACGCAGACTCACATTATTATACAACTGGACCTGAAATTTGGAAGCAAACTGGACATCATGTAGACGTGTTTGTTGCTACGGTTGGGACAGCGGGCACTTTTACAGGAACAGCGAAGTATTTAAAGGAGAAGAATCCGAATCTTAAAGCGTTTGTAGTGGAACCGGCAGGGTCGGAGCCAATCAAAGGATGCGAAATTACGAAACCTTTGCATCTTCTCCAAGGTTCGGGCTACGGATGCGTTCCGGCATTGTTTAAGTTCGACAACCTCGATGGAACTCTCAGCGTGACTGATGAAGAAGTAATTCACTACAAGAAGCTGATCGGAGAAAAAGAAGGTTTGTATGTGGGCTATACTAGTGCAGCTAATGTTGCGGCTTCCGTAAAACTTTTGAATTCAGGCAGGATATCCGAAGATTCCTGGATTGTTACAATGCTTAACGACACCGGCTTAAAATATTCCTAAATTTCAAAACCGTTTAGTTTCATAACCTGCATATTTATCGGCTTCTTAATAATAATCTAATAATTTATTCGGAGTTAATATTCTTATACGCATATTGTAGTCGTGTTAATGAATTCAATTGTTTTATGATAATATACTCATATCGTTATATTTTTATATTAAAGATGAAATGTGTGTTTGTGTTAACTATATGTTAAATATATAATGTTAAATGATTAGGTTGTATTATTATAATTCTACTCTAAATTGTTGGTTAACATTTAAAATCACTTCGGAAAATGACAGAAGAAAAAGTATTGTAATGAATAAAGTAATTAAAATTAGTTAAATTTAAAAGTAAACTTTAATTTGATATCAAGTAATGCTGTGTTTAGGTTTGTAGGAATGAAGGTACGCGTCACGCAATGGTCACCACATCGGACCGCCGCCGCGCCGTTCGAAAGGTCCTAGATTCGATTCTGTTCTCAGTCTGTCGTTTATTTATTTTTGCATATTTCTACTTTCGTTGTTCCATTTGAATAATATTTCAAACTTCGAAATATCTCAAATGGAGCTGTAGTTTAAATTAATACAGTGTGCTTTGCTATTCTAATTTACTTGTTGAACAATAATAAAATGCCAAAATTCCTAAAATTTTTACTACATTAAAAAACTCAAAAATTCAATTTGCACACCAAGATTCCATTAAATAACAAAATTTCTAGATTTACATAAAAATTCAGCTAATTTGTGATGAACTAAAAAATAACCATACTAAATTCTCCATGTAAATTGGACAAAGCTGTCGATATTCCCTCGGGCTAAATCCACATAAATATTTAGGACCGCGAGACCTAAATCAGTGTTGAAATAAAAATAAGAGTCCTAAACGCCGAAAGCACCTTGTACCATTTTCGCTACCCAATTATAAGGTCCCAAACACCTGCCACTTGTCCGATTCAAAGACAAGGGCTTGACATGACTCATGGATATTTTAGACTGTTTTGGTTTATTCCAACCTTTGCAAGGTGAATAATCAGCTGCGGGCGAGGTCGGAACCTATAGTAGTGATCGCTGGTGGCAAAAATTTCTTAAGCTTTTCCGTGCTTCGGAGTGCACTATAAACCGGTGCCAGTTGTTATCGTAGCTAGTGGTCGTTAAGCCATGTCGGAGGCCGTCAGGCGGCTTGGGTTGCCTAATAGCCCCTCCATGAATCCGCAGTGATTTAGTATGCTCTTGGCAAGGTAAAGATCAGCTTACCCAAGAATTTTTAAATAATAACTTTCTTATGTTTAGATTAGTTGATCCGGCGAACTTCAAATCACCTTAGAAGCTCTCAAAAAAGAATATTTTTTCCTGTTTTGTAACATTTATTATTTAGGCTCAGCTCCTATTGGTTGTAGCGTTACATTATACATATAGCCTATAGCCTTCCCCGGTAAATGGACTAAACAACACAAAAATATTTTTTCAATTCGAACCAGTAGTTTTTGAGATTAGTCCATTGTATTTTTGCATCAAAGAACTATGACTGGGTACGAAAACCATTTACAATATACATTTAAAATACTATTCTCCATGGGTCGGTAAAAAATAATATTATTATCTAATCTAAGCTATATACTGCGGCATATGTTTGATCCTTACATTGTATAAAACAAAGTTTTTATTTATCTGTATAAGTACGATTAGTGATTACCGAGAACGTATAAATAAAAACATGGCCATTTTATAATACACCTAATAAAAACTGGTACATTTAGGTACGTTGTCATGCAACTACAATCAGGTACATTTATACGATGCTACGTTATAGGGATTTATAAGAATAGAAAAAAATAAAATAGCCAAACAATGACTCTACTCTTTTACTCTCCTCTACTGTTACCGCGGTTCGAAAGTTCCTGGATTTGATTTCCATCGAAAAAGAAATTTGAATTTAATTTTTTGTATCTGTTCTCACCTTGACTATGTCCTTGTCTTTTTGTATTGTCCATTGCATCTGTTGTCAACTGTTAACCCGTCTCGGCGTCCTGCACTGGCACAATATTTTATATTTCTTTTTGAATAGTTCTTTTTTTTGTAGTGACGTTTATGTGATTGCCAGAGAAATATTTTTTTAAGAACAGGACGCTCGCAGATTTTAATTTATAAAATCTTTTTTTTGCAATGAAATCGGCTACAGTGTCTATGACACAGGGAATTTTGGTATGGGGTAATGACTATGCAGCATTATTGGTGTCAACGCATTAATGGCCAATTGAGCACAGGTTTATCCTCGTCACTGGGCAGGTCTAGAGCTTACACTGCTCCACTGCGGTTTGGTGGAGAGGCTAGTGGCCAATCCAAGTATCGAAAGTTTTTATGCCGCCCGATGGCCTCCGTTGTGGCTCAACGACTGCTATCTACGATAACTACTGGGGCCGACGGCTTAACATGGCATAACAACGCTCAAGAAATTTTTGTCACTAGCGGTCACTTATCGACTGTGAGCGCTTTGATGTAGCATTATTTTAATTCCCTGGGACACGAGTGCCTTGAACGGCATGGAAAGAGACTGACTGACGTTCTGTGAAATAGAAAAATGTAATCTCATAATTTAAAATTCTGCCTCGTTGTAAATCTTGGACTCTTCGATCGGTAGTCTAGTATCACTCAATGCTCGACGCGAGCTGTCAGTTTATGAATGTTTTGGTTTTGGTCTTAGCAATACGGACACGCAAATAATCAACGCAACCTTGACGACAATGTCATGACAGAGGTTGAAAATTCACGCGAGGTCATTAAAAGTATAAACACTTTTATGATGTTTACAAACACTCTAATGATAAAGATAACGGTATATTTTTTTGTTTCCGTTATATCACACAATTAGCAAAGATATTTTCTGTTATTTCAAAGGAAAGATAGCTTCGGATTATTTCATATGTACCTATGCATCTGTTATTTCTTTTATTACTTTTATAGTCTAAAAACACATAATTTACTGAGTTTTAGAATGAACATTTCCATACTAACCGTCGGTTTCTGACCAACGAAAAATTGACTATTAAACCGTTTGTGAAATCTATTAACAAACATCAATTATGTCATTTGATGTGAATGATTGATTGTTTTTCAATTGCGATATTTTTTCTGGTCTATCATTGTGAAACCAATGTTTCAGAAACTCGAATTAATTTGGCAGTGCTTCTAAGATAACATGCAGTTCAACGATATTTTGATAAGCCATTCAGATACCGGCGGTAAGATTATATAAGTATTTTGTTCATCAATGTCTGGACCTAGTTACATGGATCGAGGTCACGGAAACTGCGTGTTGCATCTACGATGTGAGATTATTTATTATGTAATAGTTCTGTATTATTTGTAGTTAAAGTGAAACTCTATACTAAAGAACAGACTTTAAAATTAAATTGCCCATAGCAGTCAAATTTAAAGGAGGGTATTAATTGGACGTAACTCAATGTTTCAAGTTCAAGTGCAGTCTCAAACAATAAGTAACGAAGAAAAACATTTATTATTATTTATTAAAGTTCACCAACATAATAAGCATTATTACAATCAAAAATATAAGATGCCATATTATAATGAGATTTTTTTAAAATGCTATTACAATTATAGGCGTAGCCATAAGCCATAAGCAAAATTCTTCATATTTATAAATTGTTATATAAAAAAATAATATAATGTTAGCTAACGTATTTTGGAAACATCACTAGCAACTAGTTCGATCTAACGATCGTAGATTTGTTAAATTATTCGGTTATTAAATAGGCGTGTTTCGGGATCGAAGGATACTGTTCGATATTTTTAGATAACGATGCCAAATCGTTTGTTCACGCTCAAGGCGTTTCAAAACTACAAAATCAACTCAATTACTTCATTTGTATCGCTATAATTTGATATGGTTTTATTTGTTGACTTATAAGATTTCTTGGAAGGATCCGAGGTTATTTGCACTGAATCACATATTGAAAAGTGTTAGCAAACTGCTAATTTAGCCATTATGATCTATTTTAGGCAAAATAAATTATAGAACTTACTTCTAATTTCCTTTAAAATTTAAATATTGCCACATATCGTATTATTGCAGGTAAAATAAAATCTCATTTTTGCGTTAAACAGATACTAAGCAAATATAATGGCATAATACCTTGTACCCTTTGCTTACTTATAAATACAACCGCAACTATCTTATTTAACGTTAAGAAATATTTATTCTGACATCATATCTCCTAATAGAGTGTGTACACAATAGACTCATTTACGGGTCTCTTAAGCCGAGTGTACACAGATCGGCTTTATTTGCCGGGTTATTTGGGATCGTGCCTCGAGCACGGAGCAGGAGGTTAGTGATAAATGTGATAGACGTGCACACGTCATCCGCAAATATGTGTGATACTGTAACACTAACAGGTTATTTGCTCTTAATATTGGCATGGAAAAATTTAACAAACATTTAGGGAATCGATATTAATAATATGGGACAGTAAAACAAAGTACCGTTTCGCGTAAAGATATAATTAAAAGCTAAAGAAATAAAGAACAGATACAATATTACTTGATGTTTTCAAATAATTCGTCTTCGACTCGTAGCTAGAGAACAAGTAGTTACTGTTCTTCTTCTCCTTTATTTCTTCTTACTCCATTATCCTTAATATATCAATGCCCCAATTACCCCATACATCATTGATACTTTTGGTATTGCTGAAGTTTATGGGCAATGTTAACGATTTACCATCAGATACCTCATCTGCTATTCTACAAACGTAGGTTAGTAACATGTTGCTGACGTCACACGTTAAAGATACGCAATTGATAAGAAAATATTGTCACATAATCCTCATTTCCATTCAGATTGCAAAGATACTTGATCGCTTTATATAGATGGTGCGTCGTTTGCAAGTAATTATACTGGAAGCTGTCTATCCGACTGACAAGTTGTCCATTGCCAAGGTACTTGTTATTCACGATGCAAGATGCATAGATACCGAGTGCGACCGATAACTCGCGCGATGCTAATTGTTTGATAAATAGAGACGTTATCGTCATATCTCTGGTGATAATTGAGAACGCGTATTGTATTCAGTGCACTGTATTGGTATCTCATTATTTGCATTGGATCGCTTCGAAGCATATTAAATAGTCTGCTTCCTGTAACAAAATGCGTGTGATATGATACACACGTGTCTATTTTTCTCCGACTCTTCTCAAAGGTTGTTAAGAACGGAATGATTCCTATGTATTGCTGGCTGACCCAGATTTTGTTTACCTTCAACTAATAGAAAATGGATATAGTGCCATCTGTAATTCAACAAAATAAATAATTAAGTTTTGTTAAAAGCTTTTATTTGAAATACGAACGAGAGTAATTTAGATATTGTTCATGCAGAAATAATAACATCGCGATTTAAAATTATAGATATTTTAATATGCTAAGACAAAAAAATAGTGGTCTAAAGGTGACCCTTTACACCTACAAACTCTGTCACAGTCTATTCAGCAAACGACGTCAAATTTATAATCGAGTTTTTCGGCTACATTGTCAGGAAATATGGCCACGACCTAGAACAACATCGGTGACAAGGTTGACGGTAAACGACCAAGAGATCGCGGTCCAATTAGCGTTTCTAACGCACTACATTCTGCTAAAGACAGTAGTAAATTGCAAGGCATTGTTTGATAGGATATCACGACCCTTAATAATGAGGAAAATTACGTGAGGGTAAATTAACTAAACCTGACTGAATATTCTATAAATATATCTGTATATCGTATGCCTGTTTTAGCTCGTTAAATGGAGTGGTCAAACTTGGGTGGATAAGCGTTCTGGCCATTTCCGTGGGTGTCAACATTAGCGGGCGGACGAGTCCCCGGCGCGAGATAGCGCATCCACGGAATTGATTTAATCAGTGTCAATATTGACGTGGAGGCGGTGTGGGAACCGCGCGGTGTGCACAGGTGGCCTCGTTTATTATACAGAGTGACCCGAAAGAAATTAAGAAAAACTTAATTATAGAATACTTATGTAATTGATGAGTATTATGTATATACATTATTGAAGCGCTCCATAGCCCGGCGGCTCGCGTCGATCCTATGCGATCGACAGAGTTAAGCAACTGCAGGCGCGGTCGGTAGCGTGATGGGTGACCGCTAGTGGCAAAGTTTCTTGAGCGTTTCCATGCTTCGAAGGGCACGTTCAGCCGTCGGGCCTGGTTACTATAAACATAGCAGTCGTCAAGCCATGTCGGAGGCCTTCGGGCAGTTTAAAAAACATCCGACACATGGGTTGGCCACTAACCCCTCCACCAATCCGCATTAGAGCAGCGTGCTGGAGTATGCTCTAGACCTCCTCAGTGTTGAGGAGATACCCGTGCTCAGTAGTGGGCCATTAATGGGTTGAAGGAAGGAATGGAAGAAATTCGCGACTGTCATCATCGCAACTTACCAAAAGCTCCATTGCTGAGGTCAGCTTGCCTCTCACGTGTCCTACAACTCAAGAATTGGCGGTTTAACAGGCAGGACAGATTTGTTATTCGACGAATTGAAATTCGTACAAAAATTGCGCAACTGTATCATACAACATTTTAAATTACTTCGCGGAATTGGGTTGTAAGGGCGTTTGTACAGTGCAGACAGCAATCAAGAGATTTTGGTGGGTAAGAATATAAGGTATAAAGGCCGGAATCTGTCGAAGCTCGATATTTTATATCGATATGAGTCACTACTGAGAACAGTTATAAGTATTTCACCCTTTACCATGTTCCATGTGAACTAAAAGACTTCTGACACCTTCGAGAGCATTATAAAAACACTGAGAATTGCATGTTTTCCTTTATTTATAAGTGGACATTAAGCTTTTTAAATAACACTTAATAGTGTGTCATTTTCACAAAATCGACATTAAACTATGTTATACATGATGACTAAATACAAAACATAGTATATTAATTTAAACAGTTTTACATGAAATGTTCTCCTTATAAATAGGTGTTTTAGGTGGATTAGGCGTATGATGGCATAAGTAAAAATGTACGAAGGCTGTTCTGATATTCCAATACATGATTCTCACTAATGGTTCTGTGAAAAAATCCAATATTCCTTGCGATCGATCACGTAAAGAGACCGATTACCTATATATCGAAGAAACTGACACCAGTGGGATGACATCGTAAACTCACGATCATGTTATGAGATAGTTACACAAATTTATCCGTGGTGAAATCTAATAAAAATCTATACTAAAAGAGCATTAAAAAACGTAGCACGGCCTCTAACCTCTATTTTATATTTCTAAGCTATGCTATATTTGTACGAAAGTTCAAGCAGATAAATTTATTAATTAATTCATTCAACTTCCTTGTGCACTTTTGTTGGATATTAATATTTTAAACCTATAAAATACAATTTACATAAGCGTCTTTTCCAAGATTAGAATTTCTTGAGAATGATGAATTAAATTTAAATGTAAATTATACAATAAATCATTATAGTAAAAAATGTAATCCAAAGTCGAGAAGAATGATGGAAAATTCGCTACAAAAACTTATTTTTAATTAGTCTCATTTGGTAAGCTTTAAAGACATATTTACATATACATATATAGTAAAAGACTAAATCTCAGTCGGCTTAAACGAAAAACTATTAAACCAATTATCCTTTGGTATAAAAATAAGAGATACTTTATTGACGTAGACTTTATTCATACAAAAAATTACAAAATGCGTAAGTTTTTTTATTTAACTTTTGTAATAATTACTAAGTGTGCAAAAGTTATTATTATTATATGTAAAGATCATGTTTTGTAAACAAAAGTTGGATCACTACTTATATAAAAATAGCACTAAAAATAGAATAAACACTACAATCATTAATATAACGGCAAATCCATACCGACATCAGGTAAATCCATATTGCGTGGGTAAGGTGATAGGTGCGAGTAATAGTCTCAATAGAATGTAATCTTCATAAAACAATATTATCATTCACATAAAATCACACAGCACTTTCTTGACAGTTATTTTATCACCACGAAATAACAAAAGTTACAAAACACAGTAAATTAAACAAAGATTGAAATAGATGCAATTAAGATATCGGCGATTCGTCGATGACGTGCAGCCTTCCTGTTCTCATCCAAATCTAAGTGTCAACCACGGCTGCTCGTTTGACGTTCCGCCAGAGTGACAATCATAGCTCACTCTCGTCTAGGAATAGATTTTGCCGTCTCGATTGATGCTGGCACAACAGTCGCGCCGTCACGGCCATACTGACAATCGCCCGTCCTCGGGCGCAAAGGAACTTCTATAGTAGACCAACACATATCACGTATTAGAACCGCTCGTCCAACCTGACTCATGTTACCGTTCAATCTCATTTAATTAAATGTCAATCTCTTTGTAACCACACTCGTAACTTCTTTTCGTAACTTGTAACCGCACAGGACACTGAACAAACAACACCGTCATTATGACCAGCTTCATAATTTCCACATTTGGACCGGACAAATGCGTCCGTTCGACTACCTCGTGGGGGAGTGAACCGGACGTCACCGTCCCTACGACCAACTTCACAACTTTCACTTCTGGACCGGACAAATGTGTCCCTTCGACCACCCCGTGGGGGAATGGACCGGACATCACCGTCCCTACGACCAACTTCACAACTTTCACTTCTGGACCGGACAAATGTGTCCCTTCGACCAACCCGTAAAGGCATGGACCGGACAACACCGTCCCTACGACCAGCCCGTGAGTGCAAAGACCGTATATCACCAGCGTCCCAACTTCAACTTCTGGACCGGACAAATGTGTCCCTACGACCAGCCCGTAAAGGCATGGACCGGACAACATCGTCCCTACGACCAGCCCGTGAGCACAAAGACCGTATGTCACCAGCCTCCCAACTTCAACTTCTGGACCGGACAAATGCGTCCTTTCGACCAGCCCGCGAGGGTATGGCCCGGACAACATCGTCCCCACGACCAGTCTCACAAATTCCACTTGTACAATTTTAGCTAACCTTGACTTTAACCCTGTGAACTTCGACCTCAACATCAAATTACTCACTGGCATCCAAATTTTCAGAATCAACTATTACAGTTTCAGACCTCACATTTCTTTTTTCATTTCTTTATCTTCCGCCGTCACGGCTTCATCCTCGCCTAAAATGCTCTAACAAAATATATTTTGTGAACCCGTCGATGATAACGGAACAATATTCTTTCTAGTGCACAAAATACAGGAATCCACAAATCGTTTAACATGTTTAGACATTTCTGGCTAATGACGACAACAATGGTGACAATACTGGTTGATATTGTTCATAGATCTTGTCACGCGTTCTATACTCCCCAACTGTTGAATTTTGGAGTAAACATGATTAATGAGTGTCCAGACCAACGATCGAGGCACTAGACACTAGACATTTCGTTACCACAGTTTTTTTTTTCTCTACTGAAAGCCAACCTTCATGCAATTCTATAAAATTAACGGTTTTAGTAGCGCCTGTCTTCATATATAAAGAGTTCGTTTCATGAGACGGCAAATTTCGCGATACATAGTCAGCGTGGCCCATTTCCTCGACCTTCACAGTAAACAATGTCGAAATCATACGCTTGTTGGATCGCCCACCAGCGATGGACTCAAGGGGTAAGATCAGATTTAGACTTAGACGCCTTAAGGTAATTGCAGTCCGTGAAAACAGAGAATTTACGGCTTTACAAATAATAATAATAATAATGCCGCACACCCACAGCCCCGCACCAGGAACATCCGCGTCGCGGGTGCCACGGACAACACAGAAAGACAACCATTCACACATCCGAGAACAGAAATCCAAACCCATCAATCAAACCTCAGCCACGCCGGGAATCGAACCCAGGACCCTCGAACGGCGACCCGGCCCGGCGACCACTACGCCACGCGGGTCGTCAAGTTTATAAAAAGGAAATTACATTGCTGGGGTCCAGTGTTCTTTCATATCGAAAAGCGTCCGACTCATAATCAGGTTAACAGACAACACACAATAAATAACATTATAAAGAACTCGATGAGGTGCATTTTGCTTTACTTAGTTATGCAATTAAAATCAATCTTTCATATCACTAAGCAATAGTCGCTTGTAGAGCAAAGTTTATATTTGGATTCTTAACTCTCACTAATGAAAATATTTTATCTACCCTTTTATACAGACGGTTTGATATCAGTTTACCTTAATGTCAACACATTGGACCATGGTAATGAGCAACCGACACCATGAATAGAAAGATTAGTTAGTAAACTAAGACGTGGGGCTTGGCATTGTGCCTTTGGATCAAAATTGATCCGTACCCTTCAGAGCTAGCATCTCAGTGTAGTTCTATCGGTGATTCGGGATTAAATATCGTCAATACTGGTTGTTTCCGAACAAACATCGTCTACGCGCGGCTTCAACCCGTATCGTATCGGACAAAAATTCACTTCACCGGCGACAGTAGCACGGCGTGCATATTATTTGTCAATTGTTAGTTAAAAACCTTAACACTGGTTCCGATGTAAGAATTCTTATTATAATTTGACGAATATTGAGTTTCGTAAGTGGGTAAAAGAGTGGGTAGGTCCAACTATCCTTGTGAAGTTCGGTACGAATTTTCGCAAATATGAAGCCAGACAGAGGAACAATTGCACTTGAGTGTATGTTCTAGGAGGAGGGGCTGTTGCTAGTGTGTAATTTTAAGAGAGTTTGGTCTAACTCTACCCGCCTCAATTTCATACCCTAAGTAATGCACTTTACGTTTTAAAAATTTACATTTTTGCAATTTGAAGAAAACGCCTGCTTCGGAAAGGGTTTTAAGAACTTCATACAATAATTCTAAACCTCAATATCAGGTGAGTAGCAAAGTACGTCATCCACATACACGTGCGGCTTGTGTTTGAGGTCTTTCAGAGCAGTATTAATATACCTTTAATAGACAGACAGCACAATATGTAATCCCAAGGGCATCGCTAGGTACTCATATTGTCCTTCGGGTGTACCAAGGGCATTCTTCTCTATAGAGTCTGGATGGAGAGAAATCTGGTGAAATCCAGCAACCATATCTACTGATGAAAAGTAATGGGCTCCAGATAGAAATAGGTAAAAGCGCGAGCCTCTCTTCCCTAATCAAATCAGTCTAACTTCTGTCTGTCTGTCTTATTGGATCTCATTATAGTCAAACCATTATCGTTAATCATTACACTTTTTAAATTCAGATTCAAATTATTCTTCAAACACGCATTATTTCAATACACTCGCGCACGCCTCCTTCCGACTCCACCACCACCCCGGAAAGGTGCCTTTCCATTGAGGAGAAAAAACGGCGTAAGAAACTCCTCAGCACATCTCTTCAACATACAAACAAAAAAATACACATATACCATCACCAGCCCTTGCAAAGCTCGATACGGTATTATTATTTCAAAACGCCAAATCTCTCACCGCATTCTATAATACCCTTATCAATTGAAAAGGAATCAGAAATGCAGTCATCTGGGACAATGTGAAACAAAAGTGGAGTCGAAAGATTTCCTATTTTAATTGTACTAGAAATTTGAGATGTGCATGTTATGTCTCCATTTCCTGTCCCTTTCAAATAGACGACATTAGAGCATTCAGTCCTCGGCAGATTTAAAGAAGTACTTAATTTTATCAACGAGGAATTTGACAAACTGTCAAAAATAAATGGAATTCTCTCACCCAGTGCTGTCCCTCTGTCAGTAGAGTCCCTCTCGATGTCTGTCGTTCAGATATGTTAACTTCTTTCGTTGTCCCACAGCTAGTCTTATCTGAGAGGTTCGCATTGACGCTTGTAATCTGCTTTCATTAAGACGTCGACGACAACCCACTTGTCTGTGCCCTTCCGCATCAGTATCGGTATTGTCCAGGTTGAAACTGATTAACTGCACTGTACTTGCCCTCGAATAACTCAATTTCTGAGCTGCCAGTAGATAAGGGGCAATAAAATCTACATTTGGATGACAAATTACTCGCGTTATCAATACAAGATGGTTTTCTGGCCTCGTTGGACTGCCCATCGGATCCCACTTCTGATAACGGCAAATCCATACCGTCATCAGGTAAATCCATATTGCGTGGGTAAGGTGATAGGTGCGAGTAATAGTCTCAAT
>DWJN01003129.1:0-14086 GCA_018248895.1 Carystus phorcus | reverse complement strand
GGAAGCGTCCTGCATGCACCCTGTACCCCAGTAAAATATCTCACCTTCATGGAAAAACATGTTTCAATCAAGTCAGTGCTATAGATGACATTATGCCAATAAGGTATTCCAAATTTGTTTTCTCACTGACAAGACAGAAGTGATGCTAGCTTGAACAACATGATATATACTAATATACTATGTAAAGTACATACCAAACCTAAAGAAAGGTGGGTCACTATACAATAATAGTAAATATACAATAGTAGTACTATGAGATTTGTACCTAGATTACTTAGAGAATTTTTACCTATTTCATGCATTTGAAGGTTGAATATTTTCACAAGCACTTCTTATTTAGAATATATATAACCAGTTAGTTTAAAAAAATACTAAAGTACCTCCCTTATTATTTAAAACTCTACACATTTTTCTATTTAGTTTGTTTGGAGGTCTTTAAGTTATTAAACTATAATATGGAAATTACCATGAACCATTAAAACCAATGTTTTGTAAAGAAACAGGTAAATTTGAAACAAGATCACCTAAGATGTGCTAATTCAATAGCCTTAACCATATCATTGGTTTTTCCATTACTGTTAAGAAATAGTAGTAATATATTTAAAAACCAAAAATTTATAATATCTGCTTTTTATTTCTATTCCTAGAATTGTCTTACTCATTGTCTTGGCTCATTAGGGAAAACTTTACTTGTGTGACGTATAGCTTCACATCCTAAGCATACTGATAAAATATCATCATATTATTAATGTGATACACACCTGCTGTGGACTATTATGAATATATCTTGCAATAAATCTGGTGATAGGATGACGATGGTACTCCCAGTGTTTAGGTTCGTAACCATCAGGGATTGGTGTAAGCTGAGCAGGACCAATGTACACATTGGTGTAGAATATAATCATTCCAACAGGGATTAGGCCCACCATTAGGTAATAGTGGAACATGTCCTTGAATTTGTGCCACTGCCATCTGAAAAATTGAAAAAGGATCTTTTCTATAGCTCATCAAACAGTAAAATCATATAGTTTTAATACTCCATAAATCATACATACTGCTAAGTTTTTCTACATGCAAGAGATATAAGTTGGTTCGTAAAGTACAAGAAATAGACCACATCGTTCAGAAAATAATCTAAGAGTTTACAACTAACTTACTGTGAAATTCAACATAAAGCCTTATTGATGTCAACTAATATACACGTTTTTTTTGCAACAGGAATGGTTAGATAATCAGTATTTTGTCACTGTACCTTGATGGTTGCAATGGCATTGTTTTGTGGCCATGATCACCCTTAAGGATATTTCCGGTAGAAAATTTAACATTTTGCGTTATAAATGGTGATTTGGTGTGGTTTTTTAGCAAATTTACGCCGAAAGATCGGCCTAAAGCACTCCAAGACACCATTTTTCTATTATGATTGATATTGATTTGAAACTGTCAATAGTGACACTTGACATCTTTGAAAATGGTCATTTGACAAGCACGTCACTTTTGTTTATGGTTTATAGATAGGACAAACATGATCACCAACTAACCGTCTAGCTGGCAGCTCTAAAAAATGGTATTAAATTAAAAAAAAAATCCATACAAAAAATATCTTAATTTTTTTATCTACACTCGAATACCAGAAATATCTCTTAATGAGCGATTGCACCAATTCACTAAATTTTTTGCCGTGTGATAATTTAATTGTATGGTTTAATGTAAGTAACGTTATCTGTTATTTGTAGGATGTGAAATATATTATCAGCTTCATCAGGATCAAATACAATGAAATAATATAACCTCAGAAAGAAAAATTCATAACCAACATAACTACAAAATCTGCAAAATTACATGATAAATAAATAATGTTTAATACAAATTCCTGAACGTCAGAAAATATGGCGCGAAATTTTGAAAGGGTTATTTATTTTCTGTATTACTTGTATTTTTAATGTTGTTTAATTTCGCATTTTGATATTTAAATATCAGCTATTGAGTTTATTTTTATAACAAAATTATTTCATTGTTAATAAAAAATGTTAGTACCTAAATTATGTATGTTACTATTTACAATAAGTAGTAGTAACTAACAGCTGAGTAATATAGTATCTAAGTTAACTTAAATTTAACTTCCACTATTTTTAATGTTGCAACAATTGTAAGGACCTACCAACTGTAACAAAATTAATAGTTGGAGGTAGGTTATTTAATTGAAGACACCTGTTGATATTATTGTAACGTAACTAAAAACAATGCGCCGAAGTATTGATTTTTCCACTGAGCAGCTAGGGCGTAAGTGCGCTGATAAAGCGACACCCACTCACTGCCTGCTAATGATACGCAGTGAATCTGTATTGGATGCTGAATATTTCTTAGTTGAACAAACTCTAATATAATTTTAATCGCATCGTAGTTTTAATAGTGATAAAGTGATTGAACACAATGTTATTTGTGGGTGATTGATATGGAAGAACTTCTTCAGGATATTTTCAAGGAAGCGACAGGGCCGAAGCTCAGTCATCTTAAGAAATCATGTCAGGAAGCTTTAGGTAAACTTTTTTTTCATACTATACTACATATGTAATATAGTAGTTATGCTTGAGAGATTGCTGTTAGTTGAGAGTTCTGCTTCGAGTGAAAAATTGCAAAGTAACAAATGCAAATTCGGTGCATCCATTTTGCGAAATGGCCACTTTGAAGGCCAACCTTTGCTTACTTTTTCAATGCTGTATTACAGTATAAATGGAACATAAAATGAACATTTAATAATAATAGAAAGATTTTAGAGAACTAACAGCAAATAAAATATATTATATATTTTTCCGTTAACTTTGACCTAATCAAAGGAAGATAAAAAAAATATATACATATTCACACTGAACTACAATGAAACTGGTAAATTGTTAAATAGACTATAATTGCTATAACTCTTATAATCGTATGTGTATACATATATACCTTAACGTATACATATTTACATAATATACATGTCCATACCTAATTACCTAATTATAATTATTCAATACAAGACAACACACACACACTCACACGAATACATGTGCATGTTCATATTGTTTGTTTGATTAAAATTAAATTCCAATATTCAAATTCAAAATCATTTATTCATTTAAGTATTATTTCAATACACTTATGCATGTCATTTTTTCATTCTACCACCGTTTCGGAAAGGTGCTTTTACAACGAGTAGAAGAAACGACGAAAGAAATTATTTCTTTTCATGTTGGTGATGAGCAGTGTACGTAATAAATAACACGAGCTGTAAACCCAGAGCCCATTGTGGCTGGTTATATTGTAAAAAAACAACCCGTATTTTTTTTTTTAAATTTCAGAAGTACTTTGCCTGCAAGAAAGCAGTCCTCGGCGGCCGGCGCACGAGCTGCGGCGCGTGTGTTTGCTTCCCCTGCAAACCGCGCTCGAGACCAAACGGCCCAAGCTGGTCGCCTACGCGCTCCAGGGATTTCATGTGGGTCTATATATAATATACTTCTATACTAATATATAAAGCTGAAGGGTTTCTTTGTTTGAACGGGCTAAGGAACTACTGGACCGATTTGAAAAATTCTTTTAGTGTAAGATATTTCATTTATGGAGGAAGGCTATAGGCAATATAACATCACGCTAAGAGGAATAGGAGAGGAGCAGCAATAAAGAATATTCGAAAACGGTGAAAGTTACTCAAAAATTATGTATTACAATATTGTTCCCCTCTAAAAGTTCTAAATAAAAGTCCGCGACAGCATAAGTCTAGCTTTTAAGGTTAACCCACTATAACCATTTTTATTGTTATCATAAAACTTTCAAAATAATAATTTATAAGGGAAAACAACGTTTGCTGGTTCATCTAGTTTTTCATATACATATAAACGGACCAATCATTGCGTTTTCGGCTATTTCTTATAGACGTGATTAATATGTAGACTCTTGTACTTTCTACAGAAGTTCATAGTTATGAAAATACATTTCTGTCTCTTTCACGTTTAAGGATTTATAACCCACATTAACTATGATCCACTATGGACAGAAACAGGTCAATGTTGATTAGCCTGACAACTTATGAATCAAGACAATTGAATGACATTAATTATGAATAATATTCATTGGTGAACTTTCAGAAAATTCTTCGCGACGACAGATTTCACAGAGGTATTGAACCGGAAGACGATTCACTATGGATGCCCTCGCAGTTGCTGTGTGCCACTACTTCCGTCATGTATCACCTGCCCGATACTCAGGTATTATAATAATAATACTTATTATTTGTTACGTTGTATTGTATTGTTATTGCGTTGAGATATGATCATATATTTCTAAAGCGACCAAGTTTATATAGTTCGAACGAACCGTACAGCTTTATTCCAAATCCCTGATTTGATCTGGAAATAGTAAATTCACCTATTATAACTGCTCCATCCAATTTTAGAATCTTATCCTTTACTTCACTGCAGAATCTGCATGCTACCATTACAGTCTCTCTACATTTCTACCCGAAAATTCCAGACTGACAAACACGCTTTGTGGCCATTGCGCATTCAAAGTCTTATTGGACAGTAAATTTCTGTCCTGGAATATATAACAAAACACGGCGAACTATTCAAATTCAAAATAATTTATTCATATAGGTAAGTATTATTTCAAAACACTTATGCGTGTCATTTTTTGATTCTACCACCGTTTCGGAAAGGTGTTTTTACATCGAGGAGAAGATACGTCGAATGTAACTATCAAATAAATATCTTTCGTAAACAAAAATTTAACCCTTTAACTGGCAGAATTCACCAACTGCGCTACAAAGTCAAATTCAAATACTATGTACTTGTTAATATACATGTACTAGTTAATATTGGTACGGTGGTTCAGGTTCAGATATTCCGGATGTATCTGTCCCTGGCGCTCTCCCCTCGGCGCACGTTGAACGGTCGACTGTGTGTGTGGGCGTGCGGTCGGTGCGCGGAGGCCGCTGGCGCCGCGCCGCACGTCGCCGCGGCCGCGCGGGCCGCAGCCGCACAGGCGCTGCGGGCATACTGTGCGCAGTTGGGTAAGTATGACTACCAGTTGCGGGTCATTTAAACATAGGGTTTTCAGAACTAACAAACGCCCAAATGCTATGTTTCTAAAACGAATGGCACGCATGAAATTTCACTACTATCAGCACACAGGGAAAAGTTTTATCATCAAGACATATTGAGAATTGGGGCAGATAATACAACAGGTTCCACTTTATATTAAGTAATATATTAGGAGATACTCAGTATTCTATAATAAATAAACAACGCCACACACGTATAGCCCCACACTAGGATACCCCGTGTCGTGGATGCCATGGACAACAATGAAAGACATTTACACAACTCAAACGAAGAACAGAAATTTGAACTCATCATTCAAATTTTGCCTCACTGGGAATCGAACCCAGGATCCTTCGAATGGCGTTCCGGCATGGTGACCATTACGCCACGCGGGTCATCAAAATAATGATATCTCTCAAATATTTTTATTTTTTAGATGAGGAATATCAGGAGTTGTTGTCAGAACGTTCCCCGATTGGACGGAATTATATCGTAGCCGTGGGATGTTATAGCGAAGTAATTCCTGTCATTCAATATCTTTGCAGCAGACTGTCCGAAACACAAATGTGAGTACCTGTTTCTGTTTATCACATTCAATAGCACCCCTTTTCTTTAACGTGGGGAAATCCTCATGGATACCACTCCGTTAGGGGGGCAACAGAACGGTTATGACTTGTACCGGCCACCACCACCACGGGTGCTCCTACTCGGCACCGATTGCCGGGATCGCGGGTACGCGCTCGCATTCAGCACCCCTCATCCAACCTCCACATGTAGCCTGTTGAAGACACTTTCTTCAATGTCATAACATAAGACAAAGGACTCTGTACCGAGCTTCCATTACACTCACCGTCTATAATATTTTCTAAAAATCTCTTTTTTTCTTGATATGGGTTGTGTAGGTGGCACCCATATTTTAACAGATATACAAAAGAATTAGTGCCAGCACATGCAGAATTTGCGTACATAATGAATTTTGTTCTAAAAACGTCTACATATTATAATGTGAAAAAGAATAACTAAAATTTCAAATCAAACCACATTGGCTCAATCTAAATGTGTTTTTTCAGGGTACCAAAGCAAAATCCAATTGCTCTGTTCTTCCTGGACTGTTTGTTGACGCTTATGTCGAGTCTATCGGAACGCGTGAATGGCAACTCGCACTTCACAACGTTCCTCTGGCAGAAATTTTGTCCTTCCCTGATATCATTTTTGGGGACTCCACGAGTAGACAAGAACATAAAATCGAGGTAATTAATTAAAGATGTATCTAGTAAATATGTGGTGTTTTTTATTCTACTCATGGACAAGAACATATAGATAGGACGGGAGAGGGACTTCAACACCTGAATATACCACTGTAGTTAAAGGATGTCCATCGACGAGGAAGTCTACAAGATGAGATGAAATATGAATAATACCTCAAACTGATTTCATAAACATCACATATGAGGTCCTATATGTGTCGAAGATATGAAATATGATTAGAAAGTAGAATGAAAAGCTTGCAGCACTTAAATACTACTCTTAGTGAAGGAATAAAGCCTAATTCACTAAGTAATTACTTTATCGACGATCTATCCCATCAACTTTATAATTATGTTTTAGAGAACATGAAGGACATCTAGTTGATGATTCAGGAAGAGGATCCGGAGCATTGGTTTGTGCGCCCAGTTTTAACAGCAAACAAGCTAAAGCTATATACAGGTAGGACATACATTTTACTAAGAGTTAAATTACACCAAAAATAAAAAAAATGAAGGAATACTGATTATTTTAGATTGAGGCACACAATGGAATGACATCAAACGAGATAGTTAGTTTCTATGGAAAATTTGGAAAATCATAAAACTTACGAATTCGTTAACCAGAAATAGTGAAGAAAATTTATATTACTCCTATTTATGCTTAATGGTATCATTTATGTCAGGTTCAAAATATTACTTCGAGTAAATTAAAATTATTTTTAACTATTTGAGACTTAAAATATTTTTCTGAACTTTACTACTACACTTGAAATAACTAAGCCTCCGTCATCACCTTGTACTTCAGCATAGCCAATCAACTGGTCCGTTTGGTTGGTTCCACCGCAAACCTTCGTCCCGTGTTGGAGGCGCTATACCACCGCATGCTGCTATACCCACCGGTGGCACATCGCGTCGAGCCGCTCCGGAGCACCCGGGAACTGCTCCAACATCCGCAGCGACTCTGCCAATTAGTGTTGCTGAAGGCCGACCAACCCGAACGACACAGCGACGACATGGCGATTGTGCGACTGTAAGATTAGTTTTGCTTGTTAAATTAATGCTTAATGGAGTCTTATTTTAAACTCCGCCCAAGTGTCAATGTGTAGTGTCATGACAAACAGGACGTAACTAGCCATATTTTAATAAAATTTAAACTTGTAATAATTACTTGAATATTGTTAAAGCGCATAGGTCCTTAGTCATAGGGCATTAGTCCAGAGTCCTTAAAGCCTGCGCAGACAGAGTTACCACCTTCTTGCTTAAACTAACCTTCAAACACCACGTGTTCCGCATGGGGACTTCATATAGTTACTATATACCTCTCTTCATATTTCGTTCTTGGCTGGTAACGTATAGATAATGCCCTTGGTGTTACTAATGTAAATCTTACGGTAACCATTTACTATTAGATGGTCTGCTCGTTTGTCTTTCTTCTTAAAAAGTGCAACTAAATCATCCATAAAAAAAACTTCCATATGAATAAAATACTGACAATTACAACTAGCAATTCATTGAAATATTGTCCGCAGGATAATGGACGGTATAGAAGAATGCGGTCGCAGCGGTAACCCGGAGGTGGTAGCAGCGGCGGTAGAATGCGTGGTATCTTTGCTCGATGCCCTGGAGAAACTTTGCGCTGGATCTGTAGACTACCTGTCTGCCGACGTGGCAACTCTCATTCTCAACCACTGGCCCAAGCTACAGGATGCTGACTATACTGGACCACTCACTTATCAGACATTGGCAAGATTGCCCAGTCCGTACAGGTAACAAAATTATTGATATGCAGGAAAACAGCGTTTAAGACTTTTAAGACTTTACAATTCCATCGAGCAAAAGTCGAGCATTAACTTACGAGTAAAATAAGCCGCCATAGAAGTCCGCAATGCGCATAAAATTTGTACGGTGAGACATTCAAAGCAATATCTAAAAACTCTTTCACAATCCCCTCCCAGAAATCGGATCTTATCAATTATATTCGCAGTAATATATAATAAAAGAATTGTAAATTCTCTTTTTGGATTTCAGGGATGTAGTAGCTGTCTTACAAAATAGTGACGATAGAGATCACGACTCTTCTGGTAAGGAATAGGTAACTTTATTCGAAATAATTAAAAATAATAATATAATTAATCCTACTAATAATTTTCTAGATACGTCTGGACCAGAACATGTAAGTTCGGGCAGTGAAGCTGAAGCAGATTCAGACGCAGACAACGTGTTCCTACCATCCCGCGCCAGCGAACCATCACCGAATAAAATTGAAAAGGAATCTTTCAACGAGAAAACTAAAGCAATTCCAAAAAGTTTGAATCTTGGCAGGTAAAGTATACTTTTTATCACAAAAATTATATACATTGTGATAATGTTTTTTTTTAATTGCCAGTATACACCTGATGATAAGTGGTTATTTCTCATGGATCAAAGGTCTAACCGAATAGTTATCAGCCAAAATTGTTACCGTCCCTTTGAATTAACTATTAAGTAAGCTACAGCTAGGTTACCTTTTGATAGTCTTAATAACGAATTACACTATTTTCAGATGTACTGTGGACTGTAATGTAGATTTGGAAAGGCACAACGCTAGACAATTCGTAAAAACTTTACAGAACTCTCTAATCCCTAAGCTCGTCAACTTAAGAACGTGTATTGAAGTGAGTACTTATGATAATAAGTAGTAACCGCTTTAGCTTTACTTCACATGATCTATGTTTTGTATACATGCTTGAAAACTGTTTAGATGGGATCCTTTTAATTTGTAACTCGATAAAAATAGAAGAAAACTTACCTCCACCATCCAAATCGGTTAAACCGTTTCTGAGATTGGCAAAAACAAAGGCACAGGCAAACAGACAATTGTAAAAATGATTGTTATGTAGTCTATTGTGTTAATTAATAACCAAACTAATAGTTTTTCTAAAATATTTTCAATAAACAAATATCAATCAGTTACAGTTGTATCTTATTTCCTAAATGTCTGAAACGCTTCTAAATTTTAAAGGTGGATGAAGCGATGCAAGACTTTGCGTCCAAATGTTGCCAACACAACGCGTCACAGCCGCCGACTACAGCCTGTATAATGAACGCGGACGGTATATACTTAGCAACGTACTCCGCACTGTTGTTGACTCTGAAACAGCAACGCATCAAGTACTACACCGAGACCACTGTAAGTACTAGCAAAGAGTTGACGAACAATCTGATGATAGATAGTTATCGTCGCCCTAAAGATTAATGAGGATTTGTTGGCTGAGAAAGGAAAGTGAAAGAAAGTACTGGATCTCAAACTCACAGCCAAAATACAACCAATCGTTTTACAGCTGACGATAATAAAAAAAATAATAACACTAATGACTTAATAATGATGATGTAGGTCTTACGCGATGGCCTACCATCAAAAAATCGATCGACATGCATTGTGTCTGACAATACGTAGTACCTTTGGTTAAGGACATCTAAATGCAACGGTAATGGTGTAATTGGTGATAATAATTTACTTTCACTGGACTGTCCACTAATTTTTCGATTATTTAAGTTAGGTAGAATCTCAGTAAAGAATTCAGAGATTACAATCGAGAAAGTAAAGTTCATTTTGAACCTAGTACTAGGTCAGTTTCAGCTTAATAAAAACGATGAATCACCTATATATTTGTTTTGGATTTTAGAAAGTTCAAGTACCTCTAACAGAAGATGACTTTGTTGAGGAAGTTCAGGGCAGTGGCGTGCTAGTATATCTGTCGGCAACGTGGCTCCGGGAAATGTATCAGCAGGTACTAGCCCACGATCTTCTACGAGACGTTCCTACTAATGAACACCCTCTCATACATCTACTGTCGGGTGAGTACAGTAGTATATCGTGGCCATCTTAACTTTATTATAGAATTGACCTCTTGCAGCAAAATTCCTCCAATGAAAATGCTTTTGATGAAATTTCTTCCCAGTGAAACGTAATGCAAACCAAGGATTATTAAATTTTCTTCAAATTTATAATAAATGTATAGTAAAAAATTCATATCAAGTTCTTTTAAGCTAATGTAAAGACATCAATAAACAGATAGAAGCTATAATTATAATATATAAAGAATAATAGGTTTCGTTTGGAATAAAATTCAAAATTACATACAACGAGAGATTTCAGTGAGAGTATGATTTGTACTTTAATTCAATAAATTCCATTCCCAGATCTTGGCGGTCTAGACCAAAATCCAGTGATGTCAGACTGGCAGAAGCTGAAAGAAGTGTCTTTGCCGTACAATACCACAAACGAGACACCACAGCATCAGGCCAGTTTGCGGTGGGCACGTAGGTGGGTCACATCATTTTCAATTGATATATTCTTTCATAGTAGTAGCATTTTATATACCAGCATTTGGAAACCAATCTTCCATTGGTTCAGTTTAGTTTTGTTGTCCTTAGAAAACTTCTCAAGTTTAACACTTAAATATGACTAGTGTGATTTGCAGCATGTCCAAAAAAATGTGTTTTAATTTAGAAATACCATCCAGAAGATTAAAAGTTTTCCAAATGCTAGTTAAAAAAAAGTTACTCTCTAGTTGTTTCAATATTTTTACAGAATACTAACGTGCGTGTGGGATTCGATGGTGACAGTACTAAGTGTTCCGCTGATAGGGCATAGGAACAAGAAGCACAAATTACGCGGCATCATTTCCAAAAAGATCAATACATTTGGAAAGAGAAAGAGAATTGCATGGGAAGGGCTTACAATACAATGTCTCGAGGGGTTGCATAAGGTAATAAAAATTATTGATAAATTATATTTTTTTATCCAAATAGGAATATTTTCTAATTAAGAAAGTATCTTATGAAGAATTAGTCTATTGAGATTACTTTTTCGTTAATGTAAATTCACAGAAACTCACCAACAAGGAATCCCTACGTATTATTTTGCTCTTGAAAAATATAAACATTCATATAAATTTATAATAATCTAAAACAATATAATTGTAACTAAGTTATGTAATATAAAAAATATCACAATTCATGTAATGTTGTTCATGAAAGTAAACAAATGACGATTCAGATAGGGAAATGAGACATAATAAAGGACAAAACATAATGACCTTCATGATGAACTACCCTTCGACTCCGTCTCGACATCTAACTCCAACATGAAAATGAAATTGAAGTAAGTAAATAAATTATAATAATTAAGTGATTTAATACATATTTTAGGCAGCACGTATAAGCAATACGCTGAATTTACAAAGCCGGTGCAGTAGTATATTATCGCTGTTGGCCAATTCAGCCATCTCCCAACCACCTAACGGCAAGATCCTGTCCACGCACGCACTCTCGCTCGATATACTCATTACAGGTAAACATAATTTAGTATCTACTTTTACAACAATTTAAAAGAATTACCAAAATAGCCAAGAAATAATTGCATTCCTTCTAAACATATTCTATTGGTGCACCGTAGTTTTTTTTTTGCATCTGACTCCAAAAATTCAGATTAGACGGAAATTCTAGGTCAATACCAAAAAGATAACTTGTTTCCTAAACGCTATATTTTAATTTTAGTACAGTCAGTAATATTTTGTTGTTATTGGCTAAGTTCAGCAAAAATCTTCATACACCCATACTGGTCTTAAAAATCCAGTGATTATTGAACCAAATTAGCAAAGAATCTTCGTCGCAGGTGGTTTGGAACTGGGTTCAAAAGCTCCAGAATGCTGGGAACATATTTTCGCGGCGTGCCAATACGTGTCCAGCTTTGAACACTCCCTGTTCGGGCAGCAGGGAAACAACGCCACGCCCATTGTCACCATGCAGACGGGCAGGAACAAAACCGTCTCGATACTGCAGGCGGATGCCAAGCTCGGATTGGACGGACAGGATGATGAGACTTGGTGAGTAGAACCCTTATTACAACCAGTAGGCACGTGTTCATCTGTCAGTTAATAGCAGAATGAATTCTTTACCAAAATATCGAAATCAAACATTCGGGGATTGCATGTCTTTAAGAACAAGGTCATCTCCAAAAAATATCCACTTTTAGAAATGTTATCATAAGTTTTGTCGGGTTATAGATTCAAATTTCTTCAACAGTTTACGGATGAGGAACGAATTATTGAAAGTCACCAAAAGAGAAATTATTCTTTATATCAGCTAATTTACTTAACCAATGACATTTTGGTAGTTTATTGTGAACAGAAAAGTCGTAGAGGATTCTGCAATAGTCAATCCGTATATAGTTATCTTTTTAATCACACCTGCTAATTTTTCCCCAAAACAAATGCTTTGGAATGTTGTGCCTGCTATGGAAGAAGTTAGGTGTCAATCCTCAGAGATAATGTATATGTTCCGTTCCGTCCCATTTCAAAAAGGTTTGTGTGATTATTTCTGAAATTATAGTTACTTATTGTCCGCAGTGTGGACGTCTTCAATTTCCTGCAACCGGTGTTTGAAACTAATACCAACAATGACATGACCGTCGCTAAAATTGTGGAGACATGTCGCCAAGAGGTAACCATATATTTTTAATAAAAAACTACCATCTAATGTGTATTTTATAAATATGTTACAAAAGTTGATAAATGAAGAATTACTGACATTTGGGTATTAACCGATATATTTCTTAGGATAATCCGCGACTATGGCTTTTAGACTTGTGTACCTACTAAATAAATTGAGAGAAAAAAATTATCATTATTTAATGATTTGTTAAATATAAAAACATTTTGGCTGGCGATATTTCTTTTATTGCTACTTTTTCCCAAAAGTGGCAACTAGAGTTTTTCTGACAGTCTTCATCTATTCTGCGTTGCATCTTCAGTTCCTCTTAAAGGCCAGCGTTTAAACTGTCGCGCCGTGTCGAATCTTCTTCCACTCTCCTAGGGGTTGCGTCGACACGCGTAACATATTTGATAGGGTGCCGAATGTTCCGTTCAGTTGAGGTTAACAAGTTAAGCGAATGAATTTAACTGATGAGGGGAAAGCACATCGTATCCTAGAATGGGCAGCTAGTCCAGCAGCTGTGACCAAATGCTATATCTTGAACCACAATACCAAAAAACGCCCTTCAAGTCTAAGCAAATCCTGCATGAAGAACTGCGATTTGAGAACTAAAATTTTGACTCTAATGACACTTTACCTGGTGCGTTAAGCTTAAAATAAATAGATTAGATTTCAAATAGCGTTTGTCCAGGGTGGCAATGTGATCTCCGGGTCGGGCGCGGCGCGAGTGTGTTGCGCGCTGGCCGCAGCCGCCGACACTCTGTTCACGAGGCTGGCCGCTACCACCACGCTGCCCACACTCAAAGCCGCCTTGCAACGACTTGTCGCCCACCAACATAAACTTGTATGTATATCTAACGTAGCATCTTTTAATTTTTAATCCTATGCCGATTGCAGTAGGTACATGACACGCGATGACATACGATATCTTTATACAATCATTTTTTCAGATGTTTATACACAAATGTTGATCATCTACAATTACAACTACAGCTCGGCCGGTCTCAAGGCATAACACCTCGACTAGCGAGAGATCTTCCTTCGTTTCGAAGCGTTTCAAGTGAATTGAACCATTTCAAATGTTCAACATTATGTTCATTCTAATCATATAGATCATCAACTTCTATAAATGATTCTGAGACACTCTGAGTTTTTGTTCGCTAACCATATCTACTTGCAGCTATTCTCATCATGGGGTCAAGACGTCTCGAACAATAATGGCGGGTGGTGGCGGCGGCGCGCTCGCGGCGCGGCCGGCGGGGGGGGCGGTGCGGGGGGCGGGGCGGC
>DWJN01003128.1:0-14086 GCA_018248895.1 Carystus phorcus | reverse complement strand
CATTTTTATGGTTATCAAAATAGTTCTAATATAATAATTTATATGGCAAAACAAAGTTTGCTGGATCATCTAGTTTAATACAATAATACAATTATTTGCCTATATACATTACAAATTTATAATACTTTTAAAAGTGTTATCTGAAATTATTGACTCGCAAATATGAGGAGAACAATATTTAAATTATAATATAATTTCGAATATCAATTAAATTAATCATATTAAAATCACACATTTCTAAAAAAAAAATTATTACATTACATGTTACAAGGATTTTGGGAAGGTATTGTATGTAAAATTGTCAAGCCAACATTTTTTTAGTTCTTAACCATGAATCCTTATCTTTTGTCATGCCACTGTAGACCTTCGAATCACTAGGAACTAAGGGGAGTTTAAAAGCCAATATTTCTTGGCTTGGTTTGGCTTAAATTGATATCTGTGATGGTACTGGTCTGGCTACGGGGGCCTGATGGCTCGGGGTCGTGAATTGAAACAATTATGTCTATCAATAATATTTAACTTCGCAACAAGATACAAAAACTGATTTCAAAAGGAAGCACTGACAATTTTAATGTATCCGACATGACACACGATTAACGAGAGAGAGAGAGACAGAGAACGGAACTGGCCAGAGTAGGCAGTCGATTGCACAGACTAAAAATTGTATTGAATTATAGTACAGTGTACTGCTACATATCTTCATTTACCATCACGTGCTCGTGTATTCATCTGTCGGGTGTTGTCGTTGAAACGTCATATTTGTTTCCAGGTTCGAGATCCAGGTGTCGCTGCTGCGCAAGTGCTGGCCGGAGCTGTTCGTGCTGGGGCTGGTGCGGTGGTCGCAGCCGCTGGGGCTGGCCACGCTACTGCCGCTGCTCGCGCAGCACCTGCAGGCCGAGCTGCGCGACCGCGCCGACCCGCACCGACAGACCGACCACCGACACTGCGACCTGGCGCAGCCCGAGGTCACTACCGATACTACCGATTACACTCACCACCGATAATACGTACTGTAATTAACAAGACTCTAATAGTGACCTGGCGCAGCCCGAGGTCACTACCGATACTACCGATTACACTCACCACCGATCATACGTACTGTAATTAACAAGACTCTAATAGTGACCTGGCGCAGCCCGAGGTCACTGCCGATTACACTCACGACTACACGTCGGATTATATACATTTAGAAAATAATAAGTAATAAATAACGCCACACACTCATAGCCCCACACTAGGATACCCTGTGTCGTGGGTGCCATGGACCATGGTAACCATTTCGCCACGCGGATCGTCGAATATGCAATTTATATTATTGCATATTTTGGTACATTCTATAACTTTAAACGAACAATTCTTGTGTATATATCGCTCATTTGGAGTAACAATAATTTTTATCATATGTAAAATTGTTATATTTAATTTTTGACATCTTTCTGTAGTTTATTTTTTTAATTTTAATTAATTCAATTTCAATTTTTATTTTAATATCACTTAATAACAATAATAATTTATGTTGCTTTAAATGTAGTCGTCGCTTTTAATTGTACTGGCGCTTAGTATGTGACTGTAGAATGAATCATTAATTATAAATGTAATGGTGTACAGCAGTGATTCTCAAACTTTTTTAGTGACAGAACCCTTTTGGGAAGCTAAATACTTGATGGAACCCTATAAGAAAACAATAGTTTTGTAAGTATACAAGTATACATGTTGATACCAAACTTATGAGATATTGTACCAGTAACACATGTTTGTATAAATACAAATAAATATACCCACGCGCGGCCGTGGAGTCAAACGTTCGACCAGAGAGAGGTAATTTGATTTTTTTTTCTAAATTCTTGAGGAACCCCTACAGAAGTATCGCGGAACCCTAGGGTTCCGCGGAACACACTTAGAATATAGTTGGTGTACAGTATGTAAGCGATCAACAAATAAATAAACATTTGTTTCCAGATCACAGTGTCGGACTATTCGGACGAGCGCATCGCGGAGGTGAGCGCCACCCTGTCCAGGCTGCACCAGTTCGTGGGCCACATGGACCAGCTCCGTATCTCGGACCGGGAGAACGCACACTTGAGGGCGCTGTGCTTATTCTGTCCTGGTTAGTTTTAAACCTTATACTTCAAATGCTATTTTTCCACCCTGCTGGGAATCGAACCTAGCACCCTTCTAATAGCGATCCGTCGTGGTGACCACTACGCAACCTGGATCATCAAGGTCATAGAGTTTCTTAAAAATAGTTAACAATTGCAAGAAAAATAATATTTTTATTATTATATGGATAATATTATCATTTCTTATTGCTGAGTGAGGTGATTTCTCTAGATTTGTTCAATACTCTAGCAACTAGCTAGCTAACCAAACTAGGTAGTGGGGGTATTATTGTGGTGATGATGAAATTTCTTTCATAAACCATTTAAGGTTTTAAAAAAATGAAAATGGATGCAATTTTTTTAGAATATATTTACTGCACAAATGTTCATGACGAATTTCACTCTTTAGACGGAGCCCCAGATATCCTAACCCGGAAGCTGCAAGACTACCAGATGAAAGTACTCCGGTCTCTACGTACAATCTGTCAGCCGGACGACGAGAGAGTCGCTACACTCCTGCTACAGCTGCCAGTGCTGCGGTCATTCACAGCCACCTTCATTGAGGATGTGTTCTTTGTTGGCTTCGTAGGAGATGTCAGTATTGATGAGGTGGTTCCGTATTTGCTCAATGCTGAACGCTGATAAATAAGATGGACTCCGTTGTAAATTGAAGGCAAATTGATGAAGGGGTTGTTTTAAAATGTTTTTAACAGTAAATTGCGGTTTTGTGAATACAAGTCTTATAGAATTGAAAACCACCCAGTTTAATAGCAGTAGGATTATTAATGTTATAAGTAGTGAGAAACCCTCTGCTATCCACACTGGAGCAGCATCTCTAGTAATGAAAGGCCTGTGCCGTGTAATAGGCCATTATTGGATTGAAGGCAATATTAAAACATTCATATCTAAAAAGTAAGTAACAAAACTTTGTTGCTAATCTCCATATTTATAGATATATATGAAATATCATACACCCTTCATCCACTTGTCTCTTCAATAGGTAGATAAGGCTTAAATCTTTAATAATGTGTTTGTTTGTGTTTTATTGCACGAACTATACACGCACACAAAATATATTTTATTTTCCACTGTCTTCCACTGTTTTTATAAAAATTTATAAAAAGATAAATTAGGTTTGGTGACTACTATTATATAACTATTTTACATAGTAAAATGTTAGTAAGATTTTGGCAGCTGCTACTGTTCAGATATGCTAACTGAATTGAATGTTCTAATATTATATTTTTTTTAGTTATAAGCTTTAGGTTGTAAAATCAATGTATTTTTAGATAATTATATTGTAAGTGCCTTAATTAAATAAATAGGTGAGAATAAACCTTGTGTTTTATTCAGAGGCGTGGGAGAAGTACTTCCTACGTCCTCACGTTACAAAAACTAAGAAATATAATATGACTAATTGACCCAGCAGACGTTCTGCAACATACATATATAGCCGATTTAAATGATAAAACTACACTAAAT
The DNA here is from genome assembly GCA_018248895.1 of Carystus phorcus. Taxonomy (NCBI): domain Eukaryota; kingdom Metazoa; phylum Arthropoda; class Insecta; order Lepidoptera; family Hesperiidae; genus Carystus; species Carystus phorcus. The sequence goes on along the minus strand of DWJN01003128.1, from coordinate 10,505 downwards.
GTTAAGTGAAGCCCATCACAATTATAATCCTGAAAACTGCATTCAAATCGGATAAGCCGTTTCTGAGATTAACGTGCACAAATATGGACACAAACACAAACAGACAAAACATGTGGCCGATCGATATAATTTTGATACCAAAACATTTATCAGAGAATTCTGAACAAATTTGCTCAAGACATCAATGCTCTATCTTTACCATTTTAGAGTCTATAAAGGACATACATATATTCTTTTTATATATAAAGATTAAGAAAAAATACGTCATTTTCTTATGCTAGATACGGACTATAAGTTATGAAGTTAAAGATTTTTTAATAAAATTACTGAACGATCGAGTAGATGAGATGTCTGATCATACGTATAGTTTGTCGCAACAAGAAATTGAGACCCTTTTCTCGTTGGATTTTTGAAAAAGCATATAAAACATGTTATAACAAACTTTATTCTTTTAGATGTTATTAGAATAAAAGTGAGTAATTGGATTTTTTTTAATCCTAAAAACTTTTTAATATACTTGACATACAAAACTCAATTCTTCAATTAAGTCTGCAATATTCATTCTTAATCAGCACTTAATACTGTAATATTCGCTTTGTGTATCTTAAGTCATTGTGATAAGTATCGCCATATCAGTAAAATGAGTGAGTTGTTACAATATCAATATTGTTATTGTAATATAAATTGTAAATTGCAAACATATTAACAGTAACAGTACACAATGTATATAAATTTGATTTATATTCGATAAAATACAAATATTATATAAATAGAAAAATGAGTAAACATTCGGATAACCAGAAACATGCATCATCTGGTTACTTCCTCATACCACCTTCGTAAGGTACTACGTTATTTTGTAGCGTTCAGTATACGCTTTTGTAATTAAAATACCTGGCTTGGATAAAAGGATAGTATAATGTAGATGAATATATTAATGACAAGGAAGTAAACAGCCATAACCAGTTCTGCCAAGTTAGTAATTTAGATCTTTTGTTTATTAATGTAGGTATGTTAAAAAGATGTGCGGAGGAGTTTCTTACCGTTTCTTCTTCTCATATAAATACCAACATGAAATAAATGATTCGTTTTTATATTTTTAACATTTATAAATTAAATAAAAGCATGAATTATTGATATATTTTTTATTAGAGAAAACTGAATCGAAACATAACAAAATAATATATGACAAAATGTGATTAGAAGAAATGCAATTAATACCTAGTACAAACTACATGAACAGATATGGTAAATGCTAAAAAAAGGCAAATATTGACTTACATACTACAATACTAAAACATACAACATTTATTGAAAAGATAATGTCTGTCAACTTAGAAAATCATCAGTTACATTTATAGCAGACTTTGATAACCTTACAGTAATTTAGGTTTCATTTACAAACACTTAAACTAGTATAATCACAACACTTGTATGTAATGAAAATCAATAATATTGATAAAGATCAGCCTTGATAGTCCTTTAACTAGGTTGAAGTGCCTAGATATTATCTATACAGTATAAACTAGAGTATTCATACTATAAACATTGTTATTGTTGAAACATTACATATTTATATACACTAATGTTATAAATGTGAATGTAAGTTTGTTAAGCTTTCATACCAAAACTACTAATCGATTATCATAAAACATTGTATATGTATTCTGAGAGATATTCAAAAGGACAGAAAACTTTAATTAAAAGAATATATATTTAAGAAACATATATGTAGTGATGTTATGAACCACATGATAGTCACAGAATTTCATAACTGTAATTCGTCAGCACCTGAATTGAACACAGCTATCTTTAACATGCATAATTAATTATAAGTACATATATATGTAAAACAAATATTTACATGTAAAACTTATAAATTGTATTATTAGCATGTTTAAACATCTATTTTACGAGTATTACATCACATGTTAATTTACTTCAGGTTTAATACATCAAATATAAAATTTGCAATGTGGTTTGAATTTCAAATACAGAGTATATGTATCTTAAAACATAATTATTCTACAATAAGTACTAATATTCCTATTGTGGTTTCTCACCATCCCAGCTCACAATCTTCTTGTCGCACCACACATATTGACCCCTGACAGAGTCTGGAGCATCCAGTGCCAAGAACAGAGGGGCTGCTGCACCCTCATCAATGGATAATGGACCCTTATGAGACGTCATATCAGTATCCACATATCCTGGATGTACAGCATTCACTTTTATATCTGAAAGAACAGTGAATACGACTTAAAAAAAATTAAAAGAGTTGCTCATTATTTTCAAACCACTTACATTAGCTTCTTTCCACATAAAACATGACTGTTGCTTGAAGTTAATTACAGAAAATTTTCAAATATTAATAGATTTCTTTAAATATAGATTAATATTTGATCACAATCCCACTGTTGGAATTAAATAGAAAAGAATGATTGCATTGAATGTTTCTAAATGTAATTTGGACTTCTTTAGAAACCTTGTCAAAGGTTAGTAAGAAGAAAATGGTATGGGGTATCTATGATTATATACTTCTAGGTTTAACAACTTGTTACAACAAAATGATCTGAATGATCACCACTCAAGTAGATCACCTTTATCATTGAGCTGCCTCTGTTGTATAATTGATAGAGCAGTCACTCCGACCTTGGACACTACATATGAGGAGTTTCCCCATTCTGCAGACTGAGTGCCTTGCTTTGCAGCATCCACATACTGTTGCATCAGCGCAGATAGTTCAGGTACGGTTAAATTAGGGTCCTTAAGTTTCTTTCGAAGGTTCTCACTCGGTATCAAGCTGAGATGGCCACAGGAACTCGAAAGGTTCACCACACGAGCGCCGTTTCTTAACAACGGGAATAAGATATCGCATACAGAGACTAAAGAGAAATAATTAACAAACAAAGTTTGCTCTGCCTGTATCCCGGCTGGTTCAGTAGCGTTAGTTTTAAACGCGATAGCTGCATTATTCACCAAAACATCGATACCGCCGTACTTTTGCTTTAAATAATCGCGGAAAGCTTCAATGCTTTTCTTATCTGTGACATCCAATTGGTGATAACTGGGCTTCAAGCCTTCATTCTCAAGGTCAGCCACAGCTTTTTTTCCACGTTCGGTATCTCTGGATGTAAGGTAAACTACGCCGTCAAATCGCTTGCACAAACCGCGTACTATTGCAAAACCGATCCCTTTATTCGCACCGGTTACAACAGCTACTTTAGAACTCATTTTTATTACTTGTTTCCAGTTTCCACTGCTACAAACAGAATATTACTTACTTCTACCCACAGAACACCTATCGGAGCTAAAAATTCGTACACGAATGACACGAACCCTTTATAACATTACCGCAGTGTAATAACACAAAATATAATCATTATTATCAAAATAAGTTAGTAGGTATATTTTGACAGCAATCACTGTCACATAAGTCACATTGCATTATTTGACAGTTTCAGTGTTGCAACATTTTACCAACAAAAATAGTGACAAACCTCGATGTAAATAGCTATATTTTAGACAATAACATCTGCATTTTAATATTTTTTTATTTATTTGAATACATTCTCTACATAATAAAATTATATAACCTTTATATTTTGCTCTTTAGTATCTAGCTGGACTGAATTCAAGCGCAATGCTGTGATTGTATACTTTATCGTAATTCGCGAGACTACTATTACTAATGACCTATGCTCGCTATTCGCAAGCCTGATTGATACCACTACCTCAATAAAAACATTAATTACGCTTGGATCCATACCATGTCAATTATGAAAAAAAAGGATTTACATCTTCAGTCAATATACATACATTAAATGCTAGATGTAGTACCGGTGGCAGCTAAAGCAGGCGAGGTTAAATTATTATTTGACTTTGAATTTTATTTTTCCATTCATATAGTATCAGGAATGTTTTGGAACGAAAGAAAAAAAAACAATATTTGTTACTCCTTCCTAAAATTTATTATTACTAAACCGTTACACGTAACTTAATATAAAATTAGACAAATTTTGATTTATACCACTTAAATTATACAAATACATACATTATAATGATTCGTAATCTCAAAATATATTTTTATAGTGATACTATACGACGTTTTAACATTTGGTAAGTACTGTCCTCCGATTCGTACAATTTTTCCGAGGAGCACTTTATGAATAAAATCAATACTCTTGCTTATTTACTGGGCAAATTGGATGAACTCTTTGTGGAATATTTACACATACAGGATGGTTTGTAGCTTAGCGCTGAATTGCCCTTCCATATTTGATTTTGTAACTAAGTTAGGGCGAAATCGACCTAACTGATTATCTTATGAGTAAATTCTTTGATTGTTGCTATGGCAACGCCGGTTTACATTATAATCCAGCAAAATTAAATGCTCATATAATGCTGAGTTGCACTATATAAATATATTACAAATTCATTAATTAGTCAAGAATTCGAAAGATATTTTTCTAATTCAATGAATGAATATGACATTAACTATTGCCGTCTTTCATTAAACCAATATCGCAGTATAAAGTTAATTTTGTATAAAAGTAAATAAGTAAAAAAACCTTTAGTTGATTTAATTTTTTTAGAACTTAAAGACTGGAACATCTTTATAATGCTTTTTAAATTTCACATAATTTGACTCTTTGAAAGTTGAAAAGCTTTTCATGTCTCTGATACAGCAGTGTCCAATTATTGTTATCCCGTGTAAAACTACGAACGAAATAGCCATATTCGTAGAAATCGCACAATATTAGTAAAATCACACAATGTCTTACGTCATAAAACGAACTTGTATATACCTACATCATAGTATAGTTTTTTCTTTGTCTTTACGACACAGTACGCCATAAATTATCGCAAAATCGCTAGTTTTCCGGAGCGGACGGTGTTTACCAGTTTTGTGATCCGCCGTCTCACATAATACCATCCAACGTGCCCAGCCGTCTAACAATAATACTAAACTAAATACTTCTTGCACCAGCAATTATTATAAAAATATTGACTATCATATTTTGGAAGATTTACTTCGTAGTTGGTTCAAACTTTAGTCACAACTTACAAGAACGCCGTCCAAAAAACAAAGATGGCAGTATTTAAACATTTATTTATTAATTTGAAAGTTTGTTTGGGTATAATTAATACCTCGTTATAAATCTTACTCAATCTTTTATTGATATGTATATATATAAAACAAATCGCAATTGCACTCTGTTTTACAGACGAAATAGAATTAAGTCTATGACTACGGTTGTCTATGGTTTTTCAGTTTCAATTCCAGCTTGTATCTGTGACTAAAATCCGCTTAACAAAAGCTTTCCTATGAATATCTTAAAAATATTTATGTAAACATTTTTAAACATTTGCATTTGCAACTATCCCTATACTACATGAGTCCAAGTGAAAATGTCCGACTACCCTCGTATATAGAAATTTTCATATTTCTGTATGTTTCAGCTTGCAATAAATATCTGGAATAAGTTACATACATACATTTTCTTTGTATATGAAACGAACCCACGACTACACTATCCAATCCACGTTGTTAGAGGGTAGTCGGAGAATTCATTATTCAAAAGCCGTGATTCCTTTACATAAAACATTCAGGAATTACCATTGTATTGACTGACGAAAGTTTAATGTCAAATGTCAAGAAATATTTATACCAATCATTATTTTCAATAACATTTCTTATTGAATAAAACGCTTTTAACGCTATATAATGTTGAAGCAAATTTAGCTATATGTTAGTGAATATAGCTTAAGCAACATTCGTCACGTCAATATAATGGTTGTAATATTAATAGAAAAAAAAAACATTTCTTAATGGGCAACATTATTTCTTAGCATTTTAGAGTTGGTCTCACTGATGTATATTATGATTATAATTCGTTTAATTAAAAACAGATTTAACTCACACTAATTCATTTTTATTATACACCATGTTATAAAAATCGTTTTATGAATTCAAACAAAATACCACGCTGTTTTTTCGAAACAGCTGTAGAAATAAAACTGACATTTCTGTCCCTTTAGTAAGCTTGAACGTGCATGAGAGAGATAGATAGATTTTTCAGCGTATGCAATGTAACATTACCTATATTCAAGAAAGATTGTATTTATAAATACCTATGTGAAATAAATGATTTGAGTTTGATTCCTGAGTCGTCGGTTAGCTAATTCCAAAACTTCCGAAATAATTACTGTTTTTCTTTTAAGTTTATTTTTGTTATGTAAATAAAAAAATTACAAAAATATAAACGCAAGTTATTTTATTCCTCTGAATCCTTCTGCCTTATATAGGGTTAAAGTTTAGATTTCAGATCAGCAACACCAAAGATATTACTGATACGCTACGCGCCAAAAATGAAGAAAGAAGTATAAATAATAAAATCAATTTATTGCTCTCATATCGTATATCTAGTATACATGATATTACTTAACGATCTCTAAGAGATCCTTGTGAGGACTGAAGAGAAGAAAAGTAAAAAGTAGTAAGTAAAGCGCTTAGAATATGCCTATTCACTCCCCTTCTTTTAAGTTATTGCGACTAAATGATAAGTTTTAACCCATGTGATGTTCTTTTCACCACATTCAAATCAGTTCCTAGGTCTAGTGTAGCACAGATCCAACATTCCCCATTAACAAACGTCTCAGTGTCACATTTTAAATAACATTACAAAATTGATACACACGGTGTTAATAACAATAACATTCGATGTAATTTATCAATTCCTTTATCAACAATTGTCTCACCGTAAGTAATCATTAGCTTATAATGATATTTTGACTACAATAAGTATTCATTATAAATAATAGTAATTTGACAAACTAGGTGGCGCAATATTTATCACGCCAGACCGATTTTCGAAGGGTCCTGGGTTCGATTCCCAGCGAGGCAGAAATTCGAATGAGTTTAAATTATTGCTCTCGGTCAGGGTATGTTCTTGTATTTCAATGTCATACTATTATTAAGCCATCTATAGCGCTGACTTGATTGAAACGTGTTTTCCCTTGAAAATGAGATACTTTTCCGTGATAAAAAGGAGTCTTTGGCGCTCTTCAGAACTTAACTATCTCTCCGTTTGTATATGAAAGAAAGACAGATGAACAAAAAACACTTTTTCGCATTTATAATATTAAATATGGACTATATGGGGTCAGAGAAAGTGATAACAGTAATTCTAGATTACTTAACGATGAGACAAGTGCCTTAAATATAAAGCTTGGCGTAGACTAGCAATACCATTTAATAACTGCAAAAAGGGTCTCCCCACACGAACCGACGCGAAATCGGCTTAAGACGAATCGGACCGAACTCCTAATGCGTTATCCGGCGGATAATTGTAATAGTATCCTATTTAACATTATAATTCGACAAATTTAAGCGCAGGTAAAATGTTAAGTTAAACGTTATACACATTGTATTTAACATTCAATTAGCTTACAATTAAGTCAAACTAATTTAGGGATAGTAGAAATATAATTGTTTTGTTCGCGTGTTCCATTTAACTTTTCCTAAATGTTTGGATTGTGATAAACTTCTTTACGAAATTAATTGGAGAATAGTGGAGATGGAAAATGTTTTGTTTTTTTTTTAAGGCTAGCATCCGTCGAAACCGCTAGTATATTTATATTTATTCGATTCCGCTTTACTGCAAATAGCTTCATCTAATACCGTTACTTATTAACTTTACCTAAATAAGTTATGTATTTAAAAAGATTATTTATCACCCCGCAGATTTGTTTTTGCTATGATTTTTATAAATTACGTCTGCCTTTTATAACATTCTGTTTTTCAAAAATAATCGCATGTTTGTTGAATCGTTTTCCGTTTTTATTCAAAGAATGCGACCTTTATTTGTAGTAATTTAAAAAGGAAATATGTAAGATGGCCAAATTTAAGACTTTGGCATTAGCTTATCAGATCTTATTCAAATAATATAACAGAAATACAATGAGTAAAGACTTTTTAAAAGCTTTTATTTGAATTAAAATTATATTTGAAAACTATCCCGTTACGGATCAAAACGACCTCGATCGGCGGTCTTCGGAACGAACGACATATGTAAGTGTGAAGAGACCCTAATCGATCGCAACATGAAGTCATACCCTAAGCATTAAATATTTTTTTAACTTAACGTTAAAATCTCAATCAGATCATATGTTACTTCACGGACCGAGTAACTAATTGTGTTAAGCACAGTAAAGTTTTATCCTTCCAACCGTTATTTTTCTAACAAAAGTTTTATGTTAAAAAACAATTTTACGTACAAAAATCTGTTTAAACATCAGTCTATTATTTTAAGAGTAAAAAAAAAAACAGATAGAAAATATTAAGTCAAACCAGCACTGATATATTAGACGCAAACAGATTAAAAAAGCACGTAATTTAGTGTATACTTTTAAATAGTACCTATTATAGATTATAGCTAGATTTTAGTGAAGAGATAGAAAAATGAATTATATAATTAGTATGAATAAGGTTGAAATTAGTGTGCGCGAGATAGTAATAGAGCTAAGAAATGGAATATCAAGTAGTTATTCATTTTGGACAATATAGAATCAAATTTTATAATAAAAGCTAGGACATTGTATAATATTAATAGTATAATTATAAAAACCATATACTATATAATATTATTATATCTGTATACGATAGAAATGACTATAATTTTTCTTTATCCTAAAAGATAATATTGTGTTCATTGTAATTCATATGTCAATGATTCTTTTTCTGTCAAGTTGAATGACATCTGTCACTTTTGGCGGGCTTCATTCCCTCCTTTATACCTCCACTAAACCTGACAGTTTACAGTGTATAGAAGGCCAAGAACTGAAAGGCCCATTTTGTGTGTGTGCCATTGTGTATGTCTTAGATATACAATTTAAAAAATACACAATAGTCTAAAAGCTGAAACATACAAATTCCTATTTCAATTCGAATCCTACTCGAATTTCCACAGTTAGAAGAACAATTATAAACTGAATTAACTTACGTCATTGGACAAAATGAATATCTACTTGAGATAGATTATACAAAAAATATAATGCACTTACAAATGTATAATAGCGTATATTTAGGTTATTTTCATACAATTTATACAATTATCCGTCAATAGAACATAGCCCGTTGAATCGGTGGGCGTGGAATATCAAATTGGGTACAGAAAGTCTTCAAACCTTTGCACAACTCACATAAGTTCACATTCACTTAAATATATGTAAATGCAAGGTAATTTCTGTCTGTCATAACCGAGGTAAATCAAATCATCCACCGTTAGGATTGTAAAATGATATGTAAAATTATATTTGTGTTAGGAAACTTCAAATTTCTCAATCACCAATTAAAGTATTGTTTGATGGAGTACAGTCCGAAGCAGTGAAATGTATGCTGTGAGAATTTTTCTGATTATCAACGCAAATAGACTCGTTTATTGTGCGTACAACACAACAATAACAGTATACGAGCCTTGTTTTGAAATCATAAAGTTGGTTTATAATTGTGTATACATATTTAATAATTTGTTGTAACCAAAACATTATCTGATATTAATCTACATGCTTAAAATTTATATATGCAATTATACAACTATAATAATTAATATGTGTACTACCGAAATATGTATACACAATTATGACAAAATCGAAAACATGATTGCATGTATTCAACAATCAGTATATAGAGAAAATGGACAAAAATTTATAATGACAAATGTTTAGACATGGTGTTTTCTTATTGTCTTATTGCTCATTGGTTGGTTAATCTCAATGTTATGTGTAAAATAATATTAAATGGATGGTTATGGTTATACATAAAACCTCCGTTTAATGTAAAAAATAATGCATTTTAATAGAGAAAAAAATTAGAAAACATAACAACGTATACATTTCAATTCTCACGACTGTACAACCCAACTATAAATCTACCATTCGCCAAATCAATGCTAACGAAGAATATTACCTTTCGTAATTCCCCAAACTTGAATTACATTAAAAAGAAAATATAACCTAGTACAATGTTGCCACATCACAAATTGCATTTCAACAATATATTCTAAAAAAAATCATTCACGCTCATTATTTGAGTCACAAGTGAATTATTATTGAGAAATAACTTATCTGTCTCTGGGGTTGCTATCGTAGAATACGGTGATATCGATTGGTTCCGTTTAGCTGGCAACATTGTCATCGACGAACTCGACGTACGTGAACGGAAAATGGCCGACTTTCCCGTTCAACTCTCCCTCCCATTGACCGTTTATATTCATCTTTGTTACCTGCAAAACAAACCAAGTTTTAGTCAAATTCAAAGTCAAATATATTCGTCTTAGGAACTTACATCTCACTTAACGAAAGTCATAACCTACTACAAACAACAACCTCAGTAACATTATCCATATATTATAAAACCCAAAAATATATCTCAGGAACTACTGGACCGATTTGAAAAATTCTTTTAGTGTTACATAGTCCATTTATGGAGGAAGGCTATAGGC
>DWJN01003127.1:0-14089 GCA_018248895.1 Carystus phorcus | reverse complement strand
GCGCACGCATGGAAAGCTCAAAATTTTGCCGTTTTCGCAATATTTTTTATCGCTGCTCCTCTCCTATTCATCTTAGCTTGATGTTCTGTAGCCTATAGCCTTCCTCTATAAATGAACTATCTTACACAAAAAGAATTTTTCAAATCGGTCCAGTAGTTCCTGAGATTAGCCCATTCAAACAATCAATCAAACAAACAAACTCTTCAGCTTTATATATTAGTAGTATAAGATTACAAATAGGATGATAAAGAAATTCATTAAATAGAAAAAACCTGACGGGAGTGTTTTCAGTTTACTTTATTTTTATTAATTTATTTTTTTACATTACGTATGCGGCCTGTCGTTACTTTCTTTAGCTACTTTGCGGTCCTTGCCGTGCCTACCAAAAGATTGGCGACTACTGTACTAAGTATTTTTTAAAAATTTAATTAATTAAAAAAATGTTTTTGGTCTAGTCTGACTGTTGTATATAAGAAATAAGTTTTAAACTTTAATACAGCTTCCTCGACCTCTTATCTCTCGATTATTAAACAAACTTCCGATCGCATATAAATGAGTCCATAAATCATCATCATCATAATATTGGTGTAGATTAAGTTCATTAAAAGTTACAGCATTTCAAAATTTGTATAATATAAAGTTACATATCAAAAGTTAGTGTAAATTAAAAAGTGACATTCTATTTTTGGTGAACATAATTTATCGTGGTTACATCAGTATGATTAATGTTTTTTTTCTTGTTTGTCAGATTTAATTATTAGTTATATAAAAAATGGGAGATATGAACGTTTCTTGGAAAAATTTAAAATATTTCTATGGATTGCTTAGGTGGTCTCTCCTATATCTAAATTAGCGTTAGCACCCGCATAATTAGTCAACCGTTGCTATCTGTATGAACATTAAGATACAACGACAAAAAAATAATAGCGGTTTCTTGTGTTTTTTTTAAGTACAAGAACTTCACTTACTGTGGGTGGATAAAAAAGCGTTTCGTTAGCGTTCACTATACATACGATCAAACACCTAGCTGATTACATGAAATTATGTTGTATTAGAAATAATATCAATAATATGTATTTTTTAATGGTTAACATTTTTTTATAAAACACGCAAAATATTTATACGGCTATTTTTTATATTTCTGTTGGAATATTTTTAATGGAGTTATTTTTATTTTATCGTAAAAATTGGTGATATAGACAGAAATAGTTTACCAATATCAGGTCAGATTGTAGGTGGGTATAATATTTACAGTTCGGTCATCCAAATTAAGATAAAATAAACAAGTTTCATAATTAAAATTAAAAAAAGGTTAACAATTACAGCACTGCCGTTTTTTTTTAATTTCAGGTAACAGATATGCAAACCGTAGTTTTAACGCCGGACGCAATAGATCTTTTTCAGTCACCGACGATGTTCAATCATATGCGACGTTTAGCAAAGGAACGAGACCATTATCTTCTGAACTGGGCTTCCTTAGTTCTCAGTGAGGGTTTGTGTGAAAATGAGAATGAGAATAAAACTAATAAGAGCCGTTCCAGTCAAAATATCAATCAAAATAATGGCGAAAGTCAGCATTTAGCAGTAGAATTAGCGGATTGGAAGGCTCGACTGCGAAAACAGCGGCAAGAATTGTATGTTAAATTTTGTTGTTTTATATAATGCATTGTTGTTTTATATAAATATTTAGATTAACGAAAGGGTATTCAATAAATTGTGTTTTTATTTTAGAGAGGAGAAATCAGAACAATTGTCAGAATGTCGGGAGGAGTTGGAGCATACAAAATTAGTTCTAGCAAAACTACGTGCAGACAGTCAAGAGTGGTTTAATGAAGCTAGGAAAGCAGCCGCTTATAGAGATGAAGTAGATGCTCTAAGAGAAAAAGCAGAAAGATGTGACAGGTACATACTACTGCTGATCGTCAATGATTTTCATTTTTATTTTGTTCGGATATTAATCATATGATTAAATATTATACGTAAATAAATCTAAAACTTTCGGCTTTCAGATTAGAGCAAGAAATACAACGGTATCGTGATCGCCTGGCTGATGCAGAATATTATAAGACGCGAGTATCAGAATTACGTGAAGATAATAAAGCTTTAATGGAGACAAGAGATGCTTTAGAAGAACAATTACAAAGAGCGCGGAAGAGAGCAGAACAATGTTTATCATTGGAAGCCGCTATGATAAAATTAAAAAGAGAAGCAAATGACATAGCACTTGTGAGTTTATTTTCATCTTTTTTATGCATATTTAAACCTTATGCATATTTAAACCTTAAAATCATGTGTAATTATGGTATGTCTCTTTGTAGGAAAGAGATGCTGATCAGCAGAAGATTCAAGAGCTCATCGAAGAAAATAATCATTTACAATATATAACAAAATCTGTTCTTAGTGAGAGTAACAACAGCAACTTAGATACTGATAATGAATGTGAAAGCACTTTAGAATCAGGCGAAAATAGTTTATCAGAGCAATTAACAAGCAACGCACAGGCTCGAGCTTTGAAACTTGAATTAGAAAATAAGAGACTTCTTTCTACTATTGACAATTTACGGGAACAATCATTGCTCGAGAGTAGCGATAAGGTATTAGAATTAGAAAAAGAAAAAAAGAGATTGACTCTGAAATGCGAACAATTACAAGAAAACTGTAATAGACTTATGCAACAAAACTCAGAATTAGAAGAAGTATTCAGAAACGCATTAGAAGAAAATCGTAAGCTACAAGATTCATTGGATAGCCAAAAAGCGTTTATCGATAGACAATCAATAGACCGGGACTCGGAAAAAAATAAATTGCAAGATTTTGAAAGACATTTAGAGTCTCTAACTAAAGATAAACAAAGAATCCAAATGTTATGCGACTCTATACAACGACGAGCAGATGATTTGGAGAAAACATTAGATGCTAGAACTAAAGAATTAAATATTGTCAAGCCAGAAGCGGAAAAAGTAACTCGATATATAATTCAAACAGAGGAGCTCAAAACAAAATTAACCTATAGTGAAAAAGAAACGCATAACCTGCAAAGAGAAGTAAATAAATTAAGAGAAGCTGTTGAGGAAAAAGATGTTACACTTGATACTATTACTACTGATGTTGAGTTAAAGAATAAAGAAATCGAACGACTAAGTAGGCAGTTGGAATTAAACAATATATTGTCAGGAAGACTTCAAGATTTAGAACAAAAAACGCAAGAACTAAAATCGCATAAAAAAGTAGATACAGAAACAATACAAACTTTACAAAAAGACTTAATAACAGAAAAAGTTAACTTTGATAAATTAAGAAATTGTATGGAAAAACTTGGAATAAATACTGCCGATATAATATCTAAAGAATTAAATGTAGAAGAATTATTGGAAAGGATAATTACAAATAATGATCATGAAACTACAATATCTGAAATTGCAGCTAAAGCTAATTTAACTACATTATCTCAGTGTAGCTGTGATCACATAGAAAAGCCGACACATGAGGAAAATGTTATCAATCCTCAAATCGAACAACTAACATCCGATTTAGCAGCCATTCAAGTAACACTTGAAAACTGTCAAGCTGAAAATGCTAAACTACAAGTTAATGTAGCAACACTGAATTCACAAAATGGATCTTTAATATCACAACAAATGACACTACAGTTAGCTAACAGTCAGCTGGCAGCAGAAAAGGAAGAAATTATTAAACAGCTTGAAGTCTTAAAAGACAAACAGGATAATCTTTTACGTGATCAAGTAGCTCTACAAACATTACATGAACAGTTGAATACAGAGTATGAAACGCTATTGAGCGAGAAAGAACCTGTCAAAATTGCAATTCGAGATTTGAAGTTGGAAAATAGAGAATTAAAAGAAAAACTTATAGGAAACGAAAAGAAAATCTCTGATTTTGAAATTGAACGAGAAAACTTAAGAATAGAATCTAGAAATTTAACAAATCTCAGGGCTGAGCATTCAAAATTAAAAGAAGATTTCAGAAATCTTTTTACGGCGAGTGATAGATTGAAAACAGAGTATAGAAATATGCAAGAAGAGTATAGAAATCTCAGAAGCGAAGTGGCACAGTTAAAGTTAAAGAACACGGAAATGTCTGGAGAAATAAATACAAAATCAGAAGTTATTACTAGCATGGAGTTAGAAATAAACAAAACAAATCAGCATTGTGAAATGTTAATTCAAATGAACAAGAGCTTGGATGCAGATAGAAGATCTTTAATGGACCATGTTTCTCAGCTACTTACGCAGTACCACGAATTATTGGCGCATTCGTTAAAAGATAAACAGCATTATCACGAAGAAGAAAAAATGTTTGCGGATAAAGTGAATGCCCTTTGTCGTCAAAAGGAAAAATTAGAAGAAAAAATAATGGAACATTACAAGAAACTTGATAATTGTACTACAAAACGACGTGGTTTTGGGGCATCTTTTGTAAAGAGAGTTCGAAAAGCCGGTACCGATTTAATTAATAAAGTACCTTCTAGAAATAATAAGCGAATTGAAGATTCCAGTCGCTCGAAATCACAATTGACACTTGCAGGTTCGGAGTCTGGTGAATCAGACCCAGGTAGTCAGGAATTAGAAAAAACTTCCAAAATATCTGATCAAGACCAAGGTTCCTCAAATCCCAGTGCAGAGTCACCTAGACATAGTTCAGATTCTAATTTTAGCCGAAGATTCGACGATAGTATCGCAAAGAAATCGGACAATTTGGAAATGTCTAGCTCCATACACAGCTTAGATCCTAGATTGACAAACGAAGGCAATTTTGTGCGAAGATTATCTACAGCATCAATCCATAGTGGGGGAGGCGGAGGTGATGACGCCCTCATAAGAGCCTCTCTTAGAAGGAGGCCCCATAAAGTTGTTCCACCATCTCATCGAAACAGTTTTCAAGGTTTGGAATCGGAGACTGGTTTACCTGCAGGTATGTTCTCTTAATAACTCTTAGTAGATGCGCTAGACTCATTTCAAAAGCAATGTAATTCGTATATTATACGTGAAACAAATTCTACGCAAACGAGTAAGAACTATCGCACAGTTAATGTTAACATGGAAAAGGTTCTGAGAAAGCTAATATAATTATATGCAATAGAAACATATTAAGTTAAAAATAAACATATACACTACTACTCTTATGACAATCAAAATAGGCATACTATAATTTATCTGTATATTAATATGGGACGAGAAAACTTTTTTATGTAAATTTCTGAAACTAATGTCTGCATGGGTGCATGCAAGGGGTGCAGAAAGCTTTTTTTATTGATGATAATGTATTACAAATACATTTATTCCAGGAAATACCTTCAACATTTAGAAACGTATCGATATATTATGTATCTTAGTCAATGAAAGTATAAGAAGCGCACTTGGCAATTTTTAATATAAAAAATACAATTTGTTTTATAAAATTCCAGCGTCTACACCATCACCGGTATTTGGAACGGCGGGTTCACGACGAACTGTTTATTTAACTGACGACAACCCAGACGTTACTCTTAACAGCAAACCTCAGAGCACGCCCATAAAAGAAAATCCAACGTATTTGGTCTACAACAGAATATCGACTGTGATAGGTGAAGGAGCATGTCAAAGTAATGACAGGTCTACTAATGATAATCCCAGGTCTATGTCTGAACAATCGCGATCAGTTGGGGATGATAATTTACAAGACCGCGAAGATCCTAATATGAGGCACGACAGGCGCACACTGAGCAGGACTGACAAACCGGACAATTCGAAAGAGTCCGCCATTTGGTATGAATATGGGTGTGTATGATAATTCTACAAAATGTAGGTAGATAATACAGACTGAAGTGATGCCTTCAAGTGTGATTGTGTATGTCAATATATTTTTACCTATTGGCAATAACTTAAAAATTAAGTTTCTTCAGACAGTATTAGTTTGGCATTTATATAGTGTCTTTAATTGATTTACCTATAAAATTGTGATTTAAAGTTTTATGTTCTGTTTGTGATGTTTCTTGTCTTAACTGTATATTTCTATGAGTTTTCGAGGCTTATTGTACTATTAAGTAAATTTTTATTTTATACGTATATAAAAATATACTGAAATAAATATTGGTTACTAACTTGTAAGTAATAATCAACTTGAGAGGATTATAAATTAACTTATTGCTGTGACAGTAATAATACCTTGCCAGTGAGTTTCACATTTTATTATGCACATTAGCCCAGTCGATGTTAAATATACGCTTATTATGGCATTTGGTCATGACAATATTATTATAATTTGACTAGTTATCTAAATAACAAACTAGTTATATTCTACTTTCAATATTCAATATTACAAATAATTAATTTATTCATACATTTCAATTGACAATGTTCTGTTGCTATAAACAATTTTTATTTAATTCTATAATAAAATTGAATGTCTTTCATGTTCACCTAAATTATCTGGAATTACCGCGCGTATGCTACGTTATAATATTTATAATGCATTTACTTATACTAATTTTCCCTGTTTACGTAATAATAAATGCGATGTCACAATATTATTTAAACAGTAGTCTATTATTACAATGTAACATACGCGGTAAATAAGAGTAGATGAGTACAAAACGCATAATTTAGTAGCATTAATATATTCAAACAAAATACATAATTTTATCAATATAAGATGTTTACAATATAGTGTTTAAAAAGTGTGTATGTAGTATTGCAATTAATGAACACTTCAATTCTTTTACAGTTAATATTACTTTATATAACTCCTGTACAAATACACATTATATAGACTGAGTAAAAAATTTATATTTATTTCAACAGCTATTACCATGATGATAATCTTTACGCTTATTTTTTATCATAATTTCATTCAAAATCAGTGCCTTGTTTAATTTTAATGTGAATGACATATTGTATAAAAATATCTGTCGATTAGATACTATGATCAATTAGGAGTGAGCTCTATGGCAACAGAGGGATGAGAGATATATTAAAGATTGGTACTATACCATGGTGCTGTATGAATTTACCTTGTTGGGTAACTTTAATATGTATGAAAGTATACAAGAGGAGGTAACACAATAATTTTTTTTACTAATTTTTGTATAAAGCTGTGTACTTAATCACTTCTCACCGAATTAACTGTATCTTTAGCACATTTTTTAAAATAAAGATTATATAAAAAAAAACTTGGATTGAGTATTTTATTTGTAATAGACACATATTTTTAACTCCTGATGCAAGCAGGGGTATTATAGGTATGACGTGTATGTTTTCATTGTAGATTTTGATCTTATTTCTTTTTAAGGTTATTGTTATGAGTGTTCTTAGCTATGATTTAAGAACGTCAATTCAGCCGTTTGAAGTTCGGCACTTTTCTATTTAATGAAAGGATGTAACTTCCACAGGTCTGATCAATTTGATATTTCGTATCCTGACCTGACACTAACAATATAACCTATGGCCTACCTACCCTACATATAGCCTACACATGGTAACTTTGACCTGAAACTTAGTATCATTTGTAATCTTATACCCAATTCCTAACTAACATACAGCAGATATATCTATATGTTTGGGTTCATTGTAATGGTTTCAATTAATAAGATGGAAATAGATGGTGATCATGTGTCAGGGGTTCTTAATCCTTTTTTTACAGTACCACTTACCTGAAGGGCAAAAAGTAAATAACATTTTCATCAAGACCTTACTTCAAAACATTCATATACAAAATATAGGAACCGTCATTATCACTAATGGCACTGCTGTGATACATGTTAACAAAATTTTAACATTATGGAGTAGTTTATTTGTTTCTGATTTCTGCCATCTAAGTATTCTTGATTTAGTCAATTTACTAAGCTTTACTGATGGCTTATATCTAATTGTACAATTGAAAAACTTAAAAATTAAGAGATCTACCTATTGCCTATAAAACGCAGTTAAGTGTTTATGATAAAAAACATTATAGATAATAAAAATCCTCTTAATTTCGTGTAGCCACTAATCCATTCAATACCAATGAACAAGTATATGTATACAAAAAAAATATCTAGTTGTGCTGATTCAAAATGTTACCCTATACCATGATGGTGTAGTAGGATTTTTGAATCACTGCATTCAAATATAAATGTCATATGGTTTATGTCTTCAAACTTTTCAATTATGTATGTACCATACAATTGTCATCATCAACTTACCTAATATAGAATTAATATATGAAATATACAATTTGGCACATATGGAATACAAAAATCAAATACTGAGAAATCTGAGGATAACACAATCATTTGGATAATATAGCTGTCAATAATAAATTCTTCACTTAACACAATCAGTGGAATATCTTACTAAGAGAATACTTAAATATATTAGTTTTTGTTGGCATATCACAAAAGACACCCATTGATATAAAAAAACAATTGTCAATGTAATGATATTTATATATCAAAGAGATCCATTCATACTTGCATCAGTCTTCAACTCCCACTCTAACACAGGACACGGCTGCATGGATACTTTGAAGGGTATTCCTGAGACAACAGCTTTGCAACCAGTTTTTACTTTGGGTGGCAAGTAGGATATTGTACACTGAAACATAATAATAAATAATTGCTACAAGCCATAAACTAACAATAATTTGAAATTCACAAAGTTTTTGTATTATTAAAAAAGTTTTTAAATTCATATAAGATATTTATGTATATCAGATAAAATGTCAGGTCACAGAAAGAATTTGCGATCCATAGAAGCCCCTAAAATTATCGAGTAAAAATTTATAAATCTGTAATAAGACTTGTCGTACTGTATAGGTCAGAATGCTGGGCTCCAAACAAGTTGGATGAAAGACATTTGCATGTGGCACAGATGAGATTGTTGAGATGGATATGTGGAGTGATGCAGATGGATAAAGTATGCAATGAGTATAATAGAGGAAGTCTTAAACTTGGACAAATAATCTAAAATTTATAGGAAACCAAATGTTACGCATGATATGAGGATGTGATGTGTGTGATGGTGATGAGGCGAAATTTATGTGACGAGAAGGGTGATGGATATAAACGTGGATGTATGAAAGAGATACGGATAGACAATATCATGAGAAATAAATTTAGAAATTACGGCTAATTGGGTAGAAAGGAAAAAGTTGACATACTGCACCAAGGTAAGAACCCATATAAAAATCGGAACTGGGCAGGTAGATGATATACATAAATATCTATGTATGCTATTTTGCAAGAGCACATTTACAAATACCTTTGGTTTATTGCTGTCCGTTTGCATATAGCCAATGCACATTGTCTTTGTAGTATGTCCCCATAATAGCTCTCCATCCCCAGATTGTGGGTTGAAAGTTAATGTCAAAGCACCACCTAGCCTTTCAGAAATGTCCCATAAAAAAGGTGACTCCAGAAACTGTTCTTTGAGACACTTATCTAAACCTAAAACTGGAGAAGAATCTAGTAGACTCTCTGCTGTATTTTTTGCTAATTGGGTTCTTATCAAGTGTTCTCCACAACCTGATGTGCATGATGCTATTGAAGGTTTTACACCATCTCGGCTTGTCACAGCCCAAACCCCACTGCCAAAGGATGCTGCTTGACCAACTCTACCTTCATGCTTTAAAGAAACTCCTCCAGAACTGGCTCCTGCTGCCACAACTCCGTTTGAATCAACACAGATGGCTCCAACTGTATCTAAAGGACTAAATTTTATGTCATTCTGTAATGAGTACCTTTTTAGTTTTCGTTTGCAATGTCTATAATTACGAAAAGCCTTTGTTGAGATCATTTTTTTATCATCTACTATATCTAAGCCCATTCTTTCTGCCCATGACTTAGCTCCTTGGCCTGTGAGGATGCAAGGTGGTACTCTGCCCAAAGATAAGCTTTCACACTGTTTTATACATATCTGCTTGGCTAGTGAGATTGGATTCCACACATTAGAAACAGCACCACATGCACCAAAATGTAATGTTTGTCCGTTCATAACAGAAGCATCACATTCTACTAATCCACCCCAACACAAGTTGGATCCGTAACCAGCATTTGTAAGGGAACTGTTTTCTAAGTCTGAAATGAGATACAAAATATATTGTAAGTGAAATGTTTTAGTAATATTAAACTACTAAAAGTCTACAAGGTAAAAAGTTAATTACAAATACATATGAAACTAATAACATACCAATTATTGCTTTCTCCACAGCGTCTACTGCATTACCTCCTTGCTTTAAAGCTTCTACTGCTTTTCTGCATGCTGAATGGCACAATTTTTGATATTCTTTTTTCAAGGAGTCGCTATGGTATCCTGCCCCTATTCAATCAAACAATTTAAGTAATAAACAAATTTTCAGTAATTTATCAGTTAATCAGCAATAATACTATCACTTTTACTTACCACAATGTAAGGCTATAAAACCATTCATTTTTACTTCCTAATGTTACAGAATATCAAGATATAAGGTGTGTTCCATCACGTCGAATCTCAATAATTTATCATTGTATATAATATTTTTTCTATTTGCTTCATCTATTCTTCAGCTTCGAAACGATATCCATAAATATTGGGTGCAAGAATTGTTTATGTAAATCAAGTATCCTTTACTTTTATTTGACCTGAGCCTTATTGTAATGGCAGCAGGAGTATATTTGTCTCAAATAATAAACCAAACGTATGGCTCAATACTCAATATAATGCTAGCACTAGCTTTAGCTTAGATGCAATAAAGTTTTATTTACTTCAATAAACACTAACAAAATGACAGCGCCGTTCAGACTTGTTAATGTCAATATTGTCATTTCCTTCGCCATAGGTAATACCAATGCCAGCCTGACAGCCATGCTAACAGACAACTAATATATTTATTATGTTGCTACCTACAAATTACATGTTTATATTTATCTCAAATTAGCCGCGATTTTCTGTGGTAAATTTCAGGACTATTTGTAACGTGATAATTCTTTCTCTTTGCAAGTTGTGAGTGATTTCAAAATTGTAAACCAGTGCTAGGTTAGAACATTCATAATTCCATAATAGGCTACGAACCATAGAAGACTATTACTCCCTACGAACAAAATACCTACATTACCTACTTGTCAACTGTAATGTCACTGAATGTCAAAACAATTTCATGGGTTTTATTGATTGGCTAGTGTAGTTGTAATAATTAACTGTTCTAATCATAGGCTTTTTTATTGTAAATAAGCAGTAACGACTACATTTTTTAGATCTTTTCATTTTTATTTTCATAGTCAAAATGGCAAATGAGGAGCCAACAGATTTGGATTGGGTGCAATTGCGTCGTGAAATGGGCACTACTCATTATACAGAAAGTACCAGCGAAAAATTTGCCAGAAAGTTTAATGCGAATCCCTTTGTACCTTTAGGTAATGAAACGAAACAAAAAATCTACATGAAAGACGTATGTATTTTTTAATATTGTGTAACGTTGTTTTCAGGTTGTTTGGCAACAGCAGGAGCGTTATCATACGGCCTGTGGTGTTTCCGAACAGGTAGAAGTAAACTTTCACAGCAAATGATGAGGTTGAGAATTGTAGCTCAAGGATTCACCATTACAGCACTAGTGGTTGGGGTGATGATGACTGCTGGAAAGAACCTAAAATAATATCTGAATATGTGCTTAAATTTAATGATTACCATGGAAAGAATGCCTGTAATATTTATTTTTTGTAGTAAACATCGCTTGAAAATCTTATCTAGAACAATAAACATTGCAATATAGAAGTTCATAAAAATCATTTTATTGCCCCAACAATGTTACATTAGTCCGATGTTAAAATATTAACGAACATAAAATACTCATACTACCTGTAAATGTGTCTTGTCTAGTTCTAAACAATCATTAATAGAGGTTCAGATAGTTGGATAATGAAACCAGAAAAGTTAGTTATACTTTTTTTGTTTCTAATAGTAATAGGTAGTCTAAATTAAGAATAATTTGTTATAACTATTCTATTATTGCCATTTGCTTTATCCTTTCATGACTAAGATTATTTACTGAGATAGGTTTGTGCTATAGATTTTGAAGTGTAATGAATATTCTAAATTTAAAATTATTATATATCAATTATTGCTACCTGTCTTACTGTTTGAGGCAGCAAGCAGCTTCAATATTTATTTTAGCTCTGTTCAATTTGGATGAACCATATTTTAAACTTGCAGTATAGGTAGTGTTAATAGGTTAGTTAAATTTAGATTAGCTTATTGAACGGGATAAATTATACAAAACTATATCTTACTTTTTTGTTTTAAATCTATATATCACTATTACTAGTTCTAATATAAGTTAGAATAATGTTGTCTTTAAAATTTTACTCTAAACTTATGTACACTGTAAATATTACAGTATTTTTGTTACAAAGTAGATTACAATAATGATTATTTATGAAAATAAATGTTTTTGTTTGGATCATTTATATAAGTACTTGTATCATGATCCCAAAAAAAATATATTATTACAAAGAACTAGCTGAAACACATGGAGGATTGCTCACATACAAAATGGAATAAAATTCTATAAAAGTGCAATCAGCTTCGGAAATCACAATATTTTATTTGGCATATATAATTGAAGTCAGTTTTTTTAGTTGATTGATAAAGCAATAATTTGATTTAAATTAAAGGTACCATACCGTGGACAAGAAAAATCAAAAGAAATTACTTTGATTTAGTTTTATAAAAGGTACAAATTGAATTTCTAATGGAATATTATTAGTAATAAGGGTAGGTAATCACTAAAAAAAGCGGGGCACTGTATTATAACGGGTTTTTCGGTAGTGCGATCTAAATACGTAAAGGGTTGTTTAGCTATTCAGCTTTTTTGCCCGAGGCTTGTAAGTAGTTGGTCAAGATAAATACATTACTACTATGAGTACCGTCACCATTATCTAAACTTAGTGGTAAATATTCCAGCACCTAACAGTTAAATGATCTTAGTTGTTCATTAAGATTCACTTGAAGCAGGTAAGGTTAGCTTGGATTTTGGCCTCAAAAATTAAAAATATAAATTCCCATAAATACAATGGCACGCGTAAATTTTCAATTCAGTACATAATTATTGAGTGATTGGTTTAAATTACCAAATGGCAAGTATGGAGGGAAGGGACAAGTAGGATTATCCTATATAGGAGGTAAGTTGAAATTGTGTCAAGTCACTCAAGTGGCAAACGAGCAGGAATGAATAGTTCAAAAATTTCCCAAGGTGTTGTGAAGGCGGTTAAATAAGAGAAACCTGTTACTTTAGTTTTATTAAACAAAAAATGTAGGTAAGTACATACCTAATTAACTAGTTTTATTTTCATCACAGGCGGTAAAGGTTTATATATAATACTAGTTGACCCAGCAGACGTTATTCTGCAACATGTATAACCTAGCAGACCCGGCCGGCCCCGCGTTGCTGTGACTAAGGTTTACATGCTCAATTTAATTTACCAAACTTACACCGCCATCTGTTAAAACCTTAGGAACTAAACAATTAGGATTTAAATTAGAAGTTACAGACGAAGTAAAGTGTGTGAAATGTATAAGTTGAAAAATTGTACTACATCAATTGAAAAATCCTTTACTATTCGCGTAGTGCAAAATGCTTTTGTAAATATAATTTCAAAAACTTCATAAAAGCAAAAGTTCTCTTGCTACAGTAGCGACACACTTATTTGGCTCATTCAAAATACAATTCTGCGGACAGTCTCTTGACACTTGTTTTGTAACTAGCCGACTAATGGACATCCATTGGACGTCAGCAACACCTAATCTACCTAAAAGTACTGGCTCTCAAGCACAGATCTAGTTGAGATACTATGTATCTCTCAAGCTCCACAACAAATTGTTTAGCGGTTGACTTCATTTCCATAATAATATTATATTACTTACTCTATGCTGCTAATTTGTTAGAAAGTCTGACTGACTATAATATCAACATCACAATATGACATTATCAAAATAATTCAAATTTGCCGAAAAAAAGGAAACAAATTCCTAACCGTAAAATATAAATAATGAATAATACACTACTTATTGGATTAAATAATACAGCGGCAATCTCATTTTTGTATTTATATTTTAGGAACCATCTTGCATCACACTGACAT
>DWJN01003126.1:0-14090 GCA_018248895.1 Carystus phorcus | reverse complement strand
TTGCATTTTTGGCATCAGTATCGATCCCTAATCACCCCCTGATAGTTATTTTGGAAATATATTTCATGTACAGAATTCACCTCTCTACAGATTTATTATAAGTATAGATAAATATGCGTGAGACAAGTAAATATTCCGTTATGTTTTTTAAACTTTTCGTAAAGCTATTCTTCAGCGAGTGATTACAAATATCAGTAATAAATAAAGCGTAAGTTGTTTTATTTAAAAAAAATAACAATTTCATATCCGTTCATAAATTTAATATCGATAATGTGTGTTACATTTAATAATTATGCTTTACGATCAACATTTATTTTTTATATACATAGAGATGTAAAGCAAGTTGCTTTAATCGATAAAATATATTTAAAACTAATATCAAACGTAGAAAACCAACCGCAATTAGGATTTTGATTGTTAACAGAAGTTCATATTTAGTATGGTTATAAAATATCAACGAAAACAATTAATAAAATCAGAAATGAAAGCTATGCACTGATATAAAGGATTGTAATATTTTAATTGCAACGTATAAACGGTTTACTCTGCGGGTGTGCAAGCAAATTGGATTGGAGCCGCGCAACATGGTGTCTCGTGAATCTTCTTTACGACCCCTTGATTCACCTTTCTCGGTTCACTTTAAATTGTTGTCGTGATGTTTACTAAAATTAAAGATGTCTCTAATGCGTGTCATTTGTTTCTAAGATCGCTGTTTCTACACACACACTAGCATTGTTTGTGAGTGTGAGAAAGTAAAATTAGCCGTCGTGTTGCAAGACAGAAAGTAAATACAATTTGTAAGTTATAAAAAAGATACTACAGAACTCTAAAAGTTTGAATGCTGAAGTCTGTTATTAAATCTTTTATTTAACTAGCAGTGTATGCATGTAGGTATTTATGTAGGTGTGTTTGTTTGTGCGGGTGGAATCTGACAACTCAATGTTAGATAGATGTTATAATTAAATAGCATTTAAACTTAAAATGTGTATTTAATTGATTTCATTTTGCCTGTAATTAAATAAACGCTTATAAATAAAATGCATCGTATAAACACTGAACACGACGGGTGTGCGAGCAAATTGCGTTTGTATCTGAGCCGTATATGCCGCGAGCCTCGTAACGACCCTTTGAGTTAACTGTCTTGACACTTGAGTGTATGTTTCGTTTTTCTCCCTCTGCTTTGTATTTAGAGATCCGTAACCTTTATATCCTCATAATCCGCCTATGTTGCTGGATTCCTGTTATGTTATGTTACGTGATTGTTCAGAACTTTATTTTAATGTCTAGACAAAGACGGCGCAATTCTGAAACCATTTTTCTCCAGTGAAGAGACAATTAAATAACATTTATCACTGTATTAAAGTCAAAGTCAAATAATTTATTTCGTCTTAGGAATTTACAACTCACTTAACGAAAGTTAAAAACTACTTCAAACAACATTAGATAATGACATCTAATGTTTGGCGATTTACGCCCATATTACAAAAGACGGTTTTCAGTTAACGCATAAAGTTACATTCATAAAGATACGCCCATAACTATACCCTAGCCTTAAGTAAATAGTTATGAATGGTAGTTCACCATCGTTCCTTCCTATGTTCAATTTCGTGTAAGACGTGCAGATGAGCTTGGCTTGAAATCAAGTTGGCTTGAGTCCCATAAATTCTACATTTTTTTTTTTACCTTCGACAAGTTTGTGCTTGACGTCAA
Source organism: Carystus phorcus (assembly GCA_018248895.1). Lineage (NCBI taxonomy): Eukaryota > Metazoa > Arthropoda > Insecta > Lepidoptera > Hesperiidae > Carystus > Carystus phorcus. Next base: position 12,380 of record DWJN01003126.1, on the reverse strand, counting down.
CCCACCTGATGTTAAGTGGTGATGATGCCTAGGATGGTGGAAATCCACATAACACAACTCAACTCAACACAAATAACATAACACAACACAACACACAACAACAAATACACATAATACAAATAAACATACTTGAAAATCAATAATTAAAACATGTTAATACAACATGTATTTCATGCATGAATCCTATGCCTACCTAGTATTTGATGTGAATGATAACGTCTATTATATACATTTTAACAAATCATTTCTTACAAATGATATGTCGGTCACTACGGAACCAATTAATACTGAGATCAATACGAACGAGGTTTGATTTTATTTATTTTTTACTTTTATTCTTACTCAGTGTTCCGGCTTTGTGTGCAAATTACATTTTCTTAAAATTAGTCAGCGCTGGATTAACGTGAGCACAATTGAATCATGGAATCGTGGGTTTTGGAAAAAAGAGACATTTCATTTTACCTTTTTCAGAATGTTGTCATCCACCAAACCTTATTCCTTCCCCATCACTAAAGAAAATGAAATATCTTCAAGATTACTAAATTACGAAGTTTCCCCATACGGAAGGATTATTGAAGGTATGAAGGAAGTAATGGAAAAAGCCGACTATCAAATCGTGATTTTTCCATGTGAATATTACTTTTAAAATTAAAATACGAACTCGTTGCAATGACCGATGATTTCATTTCTATATTTCTGCTATTGACGCACCCTGAGTCTCCCGGGAAAAGTCCCAGGATTTTCTCTCTATCTCTGTCTCGCTTAGTATAAAATTAAAATGTATAATAAATTATTATATCTTCTCTTCCTAACCAAGTACAGCACTTTAATTCAAAAGGCGCAAAACAGTGATTCGATTATTGTCAATCAACCGGCGTAGGTCGTTAAGTTCTAAGACATCGTTAACTGGCGCTTCAATTCGTTTTATAACTACCTCTTGAGAATTCAATTTATCTTTATCAGTATCAGGGAGTTCGAAATGAAGGTATTGTGCAGTGCGTAAATGTAATAAAGTATTTGGGGTGTAAGGGGCATCAGATTCTCGATTCAGAGTCCACTTCCTCGGCTCTTCTGCAAACTTCTTAATAATGCACGAAGCCATAATGCTTAGTTCATCTTGTTTTAGTATCTAAATTCTATACCTCTCGAGTTTAATTTTGACGTTACTCATGCATATGGTAGGGTTTGTAGCTGATATATGTAATATTCTACTATGTTTGGCGAAAGTATACTTATATATTACCACAAGTGGTACAAAGGAGTAACACTTACAATAGAAGGGAATTAAAACCTTTCACATCAAGGGCACGAAATTGGTTTGGTTGGCCAGGTTTAACTCAAGTTTAATAGAAATAAAAAGTCAAACAATAAATCAGAAAGACAAATTCAGACTTCTGTATACGTTCTCTTATTAAAAAAGAAAACATTGTTATGCATCAAGTAACCAAACGTCTGTTAATAAATTTCCCAGTCAAAATGCCATTCCAAATCTAACCAGCCTAAACTATAGTTCTTTGTTAAATAATTGCATAGTAAATAATGTTGGTACAGAAGGAGGCCGTGTCCGCAAAACGTAAGCTATAGAGAAGTGCGGAGCAATTTTCACGTCACTGTGCACTTTGTCATTATGCGTCAGGATCGTGACGCCTCGAGACAACTCGCAATTATTATGTATGTAAAAGAAATTCTTTCTGACCGAGAACAGTGAAAACTGTGCAGTGGTGTTGATTGCAATTAAATATTATTATTTATAATAATCTCACTCTTTTTTATGTACATGTCTTGAGTTGTATTGAATAAAACGGAATTATTTGAAATAGCCGTAGTAGTAGTTAGATTTAACAATTATCGCTACCTATCGAAATAAACTAACAAGCAGTTAAATTTACCGTGGTAATTCGTTATCCATCTAATCATAGTTTTTAGTGGCAATATGAACATATAAACGTTACTGACAACAGTACTTGTATAAAAAAATATTTAATGTCATAAATTGATGAAGTTTTACTGATAAGTAAATATACATATAATACTTGTAAATTGACATATCAAAAAAAAATTTCTTCTTTCAATTTCTTGAAATGAAAGCCAAGCAAGATGGTATTATTATTATGGTAGTTACTTAAATAATGTTATTATGGCTATAACATAAAAACAAAAATTTTAAAAAGTTCTTATGAAATAAATCAAATTTTATGTGACGATCCATTCAGAAAGCGTGTTAAATAAACCAAAAATGAACCTACTCGCATTAATTCACGTCAAACAAATGAAAATAGTTTAGCAGTTTCTCACCGACATCAACATGAAATAATCTCAACGTGTTACTATTTGAACTATTCAAATGGGAAACTTCGATCAGAGTGTCCCACAAAAACGCTAAATATTCAAAGAGCTCGACTCCAAAGACGCCGCAATTCCCGAAGTTCACATTATTATAACGAGCTGGCGGCGCGGCGGCGCAGTGCAAAGCAAACTGTGCCCACGGCCGCTCGAATAACCGATACTTTGGCATAATAGCCACGATCCAGGCATTCGATAACAAGCCGCCGATAGCTGAACCCGTATTTTATTTATATATCAGCCCGCTTCTTTTTCAATAACGCTTTTTCCCTCTCGCTGCGGAAATTTTGCTCTTTTATGGCGTGCTGGTATGGTCGTTATTTACTAAGGTAATTATCCGACCATAATACGGAATATTCAATGGACAAATTGCTAAGCGAAGTGACAGCTCCCACCAGCGCGTACTGTAATGTTAAATGGGTGTCTTAAGCTGTGTAGGTGATGAAATGACTGATGAAAGGAGGGCGTGTTTAATCTTAAACTTGTTTGACGATACACATGCCATTCACGATTGTTGTGGTAATTAACTTGTATTTTCACGTATCATCTAGTTTCTCCTATCTATTACGGATTAGATATATTTTTATAGTATTTGGAGTGGTTTTCGTCAATCTTCCAGAGTATTCCGGAGTGTCAGATGAGTTTATCTGATCTCATCAATAATCTGGCTTTCTCACGAAGCGATGTTCGTCTCGCAATATCTTTTACCGGAGTTATCGTCAATAACTAATTAAATTTGATAACTTTATTAGTTGTTTTTAATTTTTAGCTGTGGGCGTAGTAGTGGAGATAACGTAACATTCTTCGTAAATATTATGAGAATTTTTGTTTAAAGTATCACATCACGTTTTATATTATTTTTTAATTTCAGAGATGTCGTGCTAACAAAATTTACATGTGTTGTTCCGAAACGCTTTCATCATATTCGGTGGAATTTAAAGAGGTTAGGGAATGTGTGCCGTAGCGCCTGGCCGTAAGGCGCGGGCCCGCGGGCGCGCCCCGGGCTCCGCTTCATTAAGGAGCCTGTCGCGATGCCATTGTTAACGTTTTTAATTCATGTGTCCGGTGCACGCGCCGGCTTCCCGCCTTCCCTCGTGCCTCGAGACTGCTGGGAAATCTCGCTGGAAAATTAACGCCACAATTTTTATACCTTTTTTCTTGTTTGCGAGGCGCTTCCATTTTATTTATTTCACGCTCCGATCGCCGCGCAGCGTTTAGTTAGCACTTTTATTTTTATTCCTCTCGAAACTTTTATAATTCTCATTTTATGACTTATTCTGCTAGCCAGACGGATAAGAGTATTTAAATTGCATATTCAGACGTGAACCTTTTATCTACATGACCACATATTTAAATATGCTGGCATATTATGCTCCCTACTACCTAGTTTTTTGCGTCGTATATTTTGTAATGTCATCGTATTTGATTCTATTAAAGATGAATAACAACAAAAATTTCGTGAGAAGTTTACAAACGTTATACAACAAGTTATATTCGTTTTTGTAGATAATGGTGAACAGTGAATACAGCAAAAAGTTAATTGTTTTGATTGCCGGTACACAAACACGCCCGGCTGTCTGTCTGAGGCAACTTATCGCCATAGAAAAGCGTCCGATCTTAATTAGTTTTCACGACTTTGAAGGCGCCTAGCGTGATATAATCTCCCACTTGTTACAATTTGTTTTCCTTTAGCACAAAAACCTGATACCCTCTTGTTTCAACCGTTTTTATTTGGCTGTTCCCCGGTGATGTATGGTGATTGGCTCCCTTGTCCTGTGCCTGTATCTTGTTTATCATCACAATAATTCTCCCCGCATTTGCTCGAGGAATAACAATATTTGAATAGCCGACGTCGCCTTGTCGACAAGCTGTTTGATTAGGTAATATTTTGTTTTAAAATAAATTGAAACACCGTGCCGTCGGCGAATTTAATTTATTTTGTTAGTTTATCGACCCGCTTTAGTCGCTATATCTATGCAGTATCTGGTTTTTGTGGTTTCGTATACAATGCGATGAATGATATTCTATTGTTGGAATGGGAGATAACACGTCCGTTACCTTGTAAGTTTTAACTGAGTTACGATGAATCGCCAATCTCGGCTGTATCATCGTTCGTTTGTTATTATGAGTCGGCGTCTCGATGGTTTTTTACGGTATGTATTATCCTTTCGTCCAATTTAATATTTACTGCTTGTCAAATATTATTTCGGCCCGTTGCGCCCTCTTCGGTGATTCGCCTCTTGTTACTTTTATTTGCATGCCGCGGCCAAGATTTAATTTTTACTACTGCAAATTGTTAACTTTACTACCTATAGTCAAATTTATGTTTGGATAATTTTTGAAGTACCATAAATACCTACGTACCTTTTAAAGGATCGTTATTTTCTGACTGAAATATAGTTTTTATACTATTATACTATACTGTACATGGAGAATTTCCCACTGCTTTAAATTTTTGAAAAGCTATGTGACTCAATATGTCTACAGGGAAATCAAAATGAAAAATTATCATCAAATTATCAGCAAATTAGGTCCTTATTGTTTGTAATGTCCCTCGTTTCGCTGCAAAAAACCTATACTAAAGCATACATAGGTACAATTTTGAAAAAAAAACTTAGTACAACATTTTTAATAGTTAAGTATTTTTCATAACCGATTGAAATAAATAATGTACTTTAAATTTATTACGAGTATAATACATCGGCGAAAACTGCATTCGCATTTGATGACGAACTAACAAAAGAGCAGACAAGTAATCTAAAAACACTCTTATTCTAATAAGAGTGGAGAGAGAGAGTATTAATACAAATGGGTTAATTGAGAGCTAACAAAGAACTTTAGTAGTAGTTCTTTATTCAATATTTCATTGCATACACATCACTCAGTTACTACAATATCGGTATAAGTATGTACAGATATGTCATGTCTCAAGTTACAAATAAGTAATTGATTTAAAAAAGAATTATAATATTAAAAGTCTTCTCTCTCGTTTCTTCTTTATTTTCGTGAGAAAGTAAATCTTAAATTTTCTTTTATTTTATTTCAAAACCCGTCTTCCTTATCTTAAACGACAGAAGGCATACGATTCGCGTACAAAGGATCCATATCAAAGATTTCGTCATGTGTAATCCTGCGTAAGCGACTGGCGAGGAGTCCGTCGATAAACAAGCTCAGTTGCCGCGGCAAATTGAAACCCGACCGAGTGTGAAATGACTGCGGACTGCCTTCCTGTCACTATGACAATGAATCTAATTCTCATAGCCAATATAAATAACAGAAGTTAAAACTCGACATTGTTAACACGACTCTCTCCCCCAAACATGACGTTTAACTTGTAACTGTTGAAACAATGAAAATAGAATCTGTAATGTTTTTAAATTCGCAGATTGTCTTTGTTTATATAAAAAATATGTAATCATTTATTTTTTGGCTACTACAAATAAGAACTTATATTTTTTTAAGTCATAGCTGAAAGTATATGCAAAAATATAAAATTAATTTATGCGATGTTGGCGAATGTGTTGTGGTTTAGCCTCTATCAGATGAATATAATTCAGTAATGTAGTGATTAAGTGTAGAATATAAGTGCATATGTTCATATGGGACTCAATAACCCTTAAAATAAATTGTCAAAAGATAATGCTAAGCTATGATCCCAAATGTCTTGGTTGTATAAATCCCGGGTTCACTTTAGTAGAATAGCACTATTTTTATCTGATTCTGGAATTATGTAAAAAAATTATAAAATTTTTGCAATAATGATAATTAATATTTAGGAGGCATGCAGTCTTCCTGATTATTATTAATATCGACTGCGGTCAATAACACGCAATGTCTATCTGACTAAACTTTCATGATAGTTACAGGTAAGTCTGGCCTTATTGAGAAGAGAACATCAATAGCGCCATGCGTAAATTAAAAGCTCATTTTACAATTACAATGGCGGATTTTGATACTCGACAAGTATACGAAATGGCTTCGTGTTGAGAGTGAGTTTTTTCGCAGAAGGATGGCCGAAGTCATTGAGGACACTTTTCGGAGGACTTACGATATACTTCTACTTCAAATAGAAGTCTTAACGTAAGTGGATTTGAATAAACTCTGATTCTTTTGTTGGATTCAGAAGGTTAAGAACTGTTAGTTAGGAACGCTTCTGTCCAGCCGTAAACGACGAAAGGTATGATGTAATATAAAATAAATATATAGGTAAATTTTAACTAAAAATTATGTATAAGTGTTACAGTTTATTTGTCTAATGTTTCCTGTAAAGTTAATACCAAAATATAAGGTACGCTATTGTATGGCACGGAACTACTGCAATGTGTGCAATCTGTGTTCATATCTAATACACTGGCTATGTGAATTTTAACGGTGTCCTAAATATGACCGGATCGTTCCCGGACTTCAATCCACTCGCTCGGGCGAGTATCGTTGATTGTGAGTGTATCTAAATTGAATCGTTCGTGTGTGATTTACGGATATGGGTGGCGAGATATGTATCATGTTTTCATAGCTGGTTTAGTTGTGTAAACGTTGCTTAATTGTATTCCAAACACGTTTTTAACTCGTTGTATCAAGTGAATTGAATACGTTTGTAGTTGAGATGGAAACTCCGACTTTTGACCCTTCTTCCGATTTCAAGAGCATACCTGTTTAGAAAGAGTTTACCTGTTTTTGCGACAACGGGGTCAATTCGAATAAAGTACAATTTATATGTTTTTAATACATTTTAGTGTTGGTAAGCTTTGTTATCGACCCATATAAATATTTTTGTTTTGAATCATTGTTATTATTTAAGATCTCCCGCAGAAAGCAATGAATAGATTTAGATGATACTTGGCATGTTTATAGTTTATATCCCGGGAATAATCCTGTGATAATTTTCATGGATGGATTTCAATGGATGTATTCCCACGGTATAACAGACACAAGTTTCTGTTAAATTAATAAATAATGAATATTTTAACTGCCTGAGGTAACTTATTGCAATAAATTCATATGTTATCTACTAATTTATAGAACAACAAAAATTGTTGCATCAATCGATAATTTTAAGTAAACTTAATATTTGGATGTAAGGGATAAAATAATTAGAATATGTATTAAAAGGCATAGTTACTTATTAAATAATTATTTATCTTTTTATTAATTTCGTGTTACAAAAGATCATGACGAATGCCATCTTTTCATCTTAACGTAGCATTGATAAGTGTTGATTGTGTCTTATACTTTTATTTTATTTGGAGTCTTCACAATTGCCATTTGCAATTTAAATGCATTATTTCAACACAACTAAGGTTCGAGTTCATAAATTAAACAGTTACTTCCCGTTATTTATTCACAAAGGATGTCAAGACATTACTTTCACAAATGTTACACGTTAAAACGATGTAGGCACATCTGAGAATAAATGAGTCGACTCTTTAAAATCGAGACACCCATCCAAAAGCGAAGTGCGCAGTATTTCGTTTCGGAGTGCCAGCATTCTCCTCAAATAAGACCATCAAAATTGAATGAACTGCTAAATCGCGGCGAACTTTTCCAAATGTCGTAATGAGCGTAGCAATTTGTTTTTCCTTACAAATGGGACTCATTCTCACCTGGCCCGCGCAACAGTTGAGATACGGTACAAGTGACAAGATCGTAGCTTTAGGGAAAGATTTGATAGCTGTACTAAAATTTAAAACACTGAAGGAAAAAATGCAAAATTTACACCATGCATATTTCATAACATATAGGTTTTATTGAACGTCTACATTTTTAATAAATAGTGTTTCCCCGAATTTTGCAAAGCTACTCGTTATAGTAATGACAATCTTTGAAAGTTCGTATTTCGTATAGTTTCGTGGAACGTTGGTGTATGTCAAATTCTGAGTACGTTGTTCGTATTTCTCAGTCGTACAGATAAGCCTATTAACTGGGCCACAAAACGCATTCTTGCTTTGAAGGGGATCCCGCTGTAGGGCACTCAAACTCAACGACCATTGTCGCAGGGCGCCACGCCAGCTCTACGGATATTGGGGAGCTTAATGTTGAATAACGTGCAATTTGCCATCACGGTATTATGGTGATGAAATGCGCTCTTATATTTACTGTATCCACCGATTTTAGAGTCTGTATTTTAATCACATTTGATTATTTTTACATTTAATTTCTATTCAAACATTTATCACGGCTGTAATCATAAAATATTTTTGCGTTCAGCTACAGTAGATATAGAACATGATTACAAATAGACGCTAGTTAACATAAACAATAAATCTATACATCGTTCATTTTATACCTCTAGTCATCTAAAGAGTAGCTTTCGTTAGCTTCGCCGCTGTAATTGTTTCCATAAAAAATGGTGTCGTAATTTAGATAAAGATGCGCTTGCTCCGAGTGACTAGCTGTTATACGTCTTAATTTTAGGTCGTTTGATGGATAACATTTTCCATTAGCGGTGTATCTCAGTGTTCCCATAGGCACAGTCATAAGTGGCTTGTAGTGACGACATCAATCAAGGCCAGTTATCGCGGCAAGTGGCGTCGATTGATCGTGTCACGACCGCCACGTCTTATCAAAGTAATTAGCCCACGATTATGTTTAGGTGAGAATTGAATGAAATTGAATTCTAAACGATATTCGCTGGTGCTAAAAAGTTATCGTTGTAATTGACGCATTACAATAATTATAAATAAAAAGACGTATTTAATCTTTGTAATCTATACATATAAATAAAAATGAATTGCTGTTCGTTAATCTCGCTAAAACTTTAGAACGGCTGGGCCGATTTGGCTAATTTTTGGTCTTGAATTATTTGAGGAAGTCCAGGGAATATTCAAAAGGTAAGTAAATATAAAAATGCCAGGAATTGAAAAAAATTAACAATTTTCTATGCGGTACGAAGTCTTCCGGATCAGCTAGTCTGTTATAAATAATTATAATAAATTGGCAAAAATAATGTATGCGGCGATGAACAACAAAATGTATTTCGAGCTTGAAATTGAACCTGGAAGCACGGTGGTTATCGTTATTAATAAGTAGGTAGTAATGGCAAGTTTTCCTTATTTCGACGAATCAATTTTTTTGTAATACTTATTTACATTTGTTATTATTAAGACCAGCTGGATCAGTATGGTGAAGTCTTCTGTGGGGTCCACACAAATAAATGAATTTTCTGTTTTCTATTCTCACTGTGGTGTGCTAAAGTTGGGCCTCAATATTCGGAAGATTTGATGAAGATTGTATTATTTATTAGTTCGTTTAGGCTAAGAAAGATCATGCCCTATAAGTAATTAAATTCTCAACATATAGTATAGAAATTTGCTTATTTTAGATTTTTATATTTATAAATATATACTCTGCTAGCGAAGTACTCAACTGCTGTTGGCCGAATTAACAATCCCAATTCACTTTTTTATGTATATTCGTTACAATCAACACTCGAGCGTATAACAGTGTTCTAAAATGCTTTGATGTTTGAAACAGTAGTTGTGAATCAAAACCATTTATCATATTAAAAAAAAAACTATCGGAAAAATACACTAAGCGTCGACTACCCGCATGTCGTAAATACTGAATTAACGCATATGAACGTTACTCCGTCGCGTCGTATCAATGTACTCCTTACAATGTTTGCATCTCCTTGTAACAACCAATTTATCTTGACGCAACTGCCTGAAACACTCCCGGTATATTGCATACCTTAATGACTCATATTTATGTATTTTTTATGATATGCGTTAATTGAAGTATCCTTTAAAACTTATTCGATCTCTGAACATACAGCGCATAAAAAATATGCCGTGAATTTAAAAATGTCATAAAGTAACCAAGGGGTACCGAAGTTCATTATGCAGTGGTTATTATGTCGGTTAAATTTTGAATGTTTATTTGAGTCATCGTGACAGAAAGCTTGGAAATTTTTAGTCCTATCAATATAATTTTATTATTACTGTACGGATTTATATTCATGTGGAGGTCTGAAGCCTCCATACTGTATGCCAGCGCACATTGGTGAAAGGATTAGTCGTTGTTGACAATTCTTATGCCACTCAATAAAAAAATAGATCTGAATAGAACTAAATAATAATGATAAATAATTCAAATTTAATATAATGTAACTGGTACTCTTATATTTTATACTTTTTAAAATTTGCTTCCGGTCATTTTTACATTGTCGAAATAAACGACTTCAGTGACTAATAAATTCATGTTATTATGAACGGATTTTGTTTATTTATTTTAAAATTATAAAAAACCACAATTTCTTATTATAATCGAAATTGAAACTTTCTTTTATAATAGCTTTTTAATTAGTTCACCTCTACTGGCTAGTTGATAGTAATTTTATTAATTTGCTCTCAATATATTGTACCACCATGCTATGAAGCCCGTTCCATATTGTGATGCGAAGTGCCCAAAAAATTCCATTAAACTATAAGTCAAGAAGCAATTGAATGTAAAATATATATAAGGTATCTTCTTACTCATTGGAATATGAGTATCCCGCCTATTTGTTCACGTTTAAAGATTTCTCGTTCAAATCCAAAAGTTACATCGAGGCGTGAAATTATCAGCCAGATAGGGATGAATTTCGCGTCATCCACGTTATAAAGACCGTAATTGTTGCGCATCGGCTGGAACTAATACGGGCGAAATGGAATGAGAGTGGAGCCAAGAAGGATCGAAGAAAATAATTTATCCGCGACCGTAGAACAAAGGGCGTGCCACAATCGAACAAAGGATCCCCGGAACGGACCCGGTTTGTTTTCTGACGGAAGCCTAATACAGGGAATCGATTGGTCGTACGACCGTTCGAGGGTACACTCGTTTCCGTTCGATTAAAAAACCTAATCGACTATCTATTAATAAGGAGTCTATGCTTTTATATGCGACCATTAGAGGAGATTTAAGGCATTTGCTCAAAAGCAAAATAACTCTTTCAATGCGTGCTTCGTACAATCCCACACTAATTGTGATCAATAGTTCTATTGCTGTTTATTTGAGTACTGATATACCAATGAGTATGATATTTACCGGTAGATACTCAAGTGACGTAGACCTTCAGAAGTTCTTCACTAATTTGCGCTCCGTCATCAAGGACTTTAGGAGAGAAGACAATGCTGGAGGAGACGATCAGGTATTTCTTTATTTACTAGTCGGTAGTCACGTCTTCGCTCATTTACTGTTGGTTTCTGAAATACTTATCAAAATTTCGTTGTATGTGTATCCTATTCAGCAAGTGCTATATATTTCGTTTCTTTTTCGTATCATATAGTAGTTACTTGTTAATTCTAGTTGCTTTTGTACAAAATTTATTTATACAGAATATTTCTACAATAATACAATATTTATTTTAATTTATTTACTGGGGATAAACAATATACCTATTACATTTTAATAGAGTTTTATATTGAGGAAGTATTTTATAATGAAATATTATCTCAGTAGAGAGAATGGTTCCAAACTTAATTTATAGCCTTTTCATGTGTTTTACTATTTATAAATACTGCAGTAAAATTAAATGTCTAATTATATCTTTACTCTACTTTAGGGCAAGTCTATATTTTAGAGTAACTTTTGAGGTAAATTTTGTTGTTTTTGTTGAAGGCAGACTTTATTATAATTCAATGAGGCATCTAGTCATAAGAGTGTCCATGGGCGATGGTGACCACTGTAACATACGTACAAAACACAAAACTTAAAAACAAGAGTTCAACTTCAAAATAACATTAATGACAAGTGTGGAAGGAGTGTCACAGTTTACTGCGGTTTCCAATAAACACAGATAAAGTTTCTCGATAGAGTTGAGATTGTTGTCGGCGGTGTGAGATGTCAATTTTCAGTAAATCGGCGGGTAGATGACAGCCAGTGGCGACGTGATCGGTAAGACCGCTTCAGACCACAAACGTTTTCAAATGTTGGTCGCTCAAAACTCGCTATTGGGTAATATACTAATATATTAAGGTGAAGAATTTGTTTGTTTGTTTGATTGTTTGAACGGGCTAGTCTCAGGAACTACTGGACCGATTTGAAAAATTCTTTTAGTGTAA